>NDGM011049181.1:0-14601 GCA_002564305.1 Octomys mimax | reverse complement strand
TCTCTCTCTCTCTCTCTCTCTCTCTCGCTCTCTAAAATAAATAAATAAATGTTTAAAAAAAAACTCAATGTGGGGGTGTAGTTTAGTGAAGACCCTGGATTCAGTCTTGGTTACCCCAATGCCCAGTTCAGGTAGAGGTTTTCTTAAGAACACAGTGGAAAATCTCAGCGGCAAAGGGGTAAAACTGGTCAGAAGTGTCATAATTTGGCAAGTTGCAGAATTATGTTTTGCTTTTTGTGTATAGCAGAGAAGGTGCACAGTACCTTACAGTTAGAAGCTGAAGGATCACAGAAAGTTATTAGAAAGTCCAAGTGAGATAGTATGAAAGTTTTGGCCAAGATCACAAGATCAATCAGGGTGAGAACGGCAGGCCTCTGGCTGGGCCCCACAGGTGAGGCAGACGGGATTCAAGTGGGGATGAGCGGTGAAATTGTACCTTACGGGCCCTGGAAGTAGCAAGGGCTTGACTTGGAATGTACTACATCCATAAACAACTGAGTGGAAATGCCAAGAAGCAACAAGATAGCCAGAGCCAGGGTGAGGGCCTCCAACCGTGTAGCTGCGTCATGGGATGCTGAGCCACTCACCTGGATGGGGACCCCGAAGACATGGAGTCTTCACTCAAGTATGTCAGTGACACAAGCAGATAACTGCTCCCAAGCGCTGCGCACATGCTGAGCTCTATGCCAGTGTCCTGTGGGCATTACGTGATTTCTTCTCAGGTCAGCTCTGGGAGCTCAACTTGAAAATGCCAGCCTCAAATGAGAAAGCCTAAGCACAAGTAAACGGGTGGTTTCTCCAGGATAACATAAGCAGCAAAGAAAGGAACCAGGGTTGGAATCAAAATCCCATGTGTCTCACTATTTGTGAATACTTTAGTCTACTTATAAGACGTTGACAATCAAGGCCTCTTCCTGAAGCCCGAAAAAGCTGAGGTGTCGACAATGGTTCTTTCCCTCAGGTCCCGACCCAACAAGGGTGTCTTCCAAATGCTGGTCCTTGGGATTCATACTGCATACACACGATGTGTCTAGCCCATTAGTCAATAGGGTCAGATTCTAAAATGCATATTGCTCTGTCAGATAGGCGAGACAGCAATGCTGATCGTCCGTGTTAACCATGTGTTCATCCGCAGAGAGAATCTAGTGAACATTGAAATAAGCTACAGCGAACTAAACTATAAGATAACCCAGCAGCAAAAAGCAGTCAGCGCGCCAGAGTTACTAGGTAAGTGTGGCTTAGCCATGCTTCAATTTCCCGTCAGGACTTTTCCCCTTCTGGTAGTTAAGGTTTAACTTATTAATGGAGAAGAAAGAATCACAAGTGTTCCTGCCATTTGGCAGCTGTTAAGCCAGGTCTCCTTGCAGTCCTCGGAAAGCATGGGAGATGAATGCACAGGGGGTCTCTGATAAGGAGGAGGCTGACGTCCTCAGTGCCCTCACAGAGTGACCATTTCAGAGGTCCCAGGTGTCACTCTCAGTCACCTCACCCTCCACTAACAGGTGTACCCGGGAGGGTCCAGGGGAAATGGACCAGCAGTCTGAGCACTGGGGCCCCCAGCCCTGCTCGCGCCCCCATGGGCCACCATCCGTGGCCTCCCTGCTGATCTCCTGAGTCTCACGCATGTGAAGAAGGCTTGCAGGAGGCCAGAGCCAGCTTCAGAGTCAGGCAGAAAGCCAGGGCCATCCTGAGACCCTGGAGAGGGGGCATCTATCAACGCTCTACAATTTGAAAAAGACAGTGCTGGAGTTTGCAAGCATGCAGAAGCAGGGGCATTGGCAGGGGCTGGTGGGAAGGTAGCCGTCAAACCATCTCCTCGGGGAGGGTGAACCTTTTCCAGAGATGAGTGGCCGTGATAAGTGCAGAACAGTTGGGTGCTCTTTGTACCATGGAACTCCACACTTAAGGATGGTTGACATGATGAACTTGATGCTATGTACATCTATTACAACAAAAAACACAAACAATAAATGCAGTCTTTTAAAAAGCAGTGCTTGCCCTGGGTGTGGTGGCACATGCCTGTAATCCCAGCACTCAGGAGGCAGAGACAGGAAGGTCACTTTAATTTCAGACCAGCCTGGGCTACAGAGTGAGTTTAAGGCCAATCTGGCCTACACAGCAAAACTCAATCTCCAAAAAAGATATAAAATTAAAATTAAAAAGTAGTGCTGCTTTAATGTGCATAGGTTAAATGAAATGTTGTAAATGGTCAAGAAGAAATAGTGTGGTCATTTGCTCTCCAAATTGCTTGGAAATTAACATTCCCAGTCAGCGCCTCCGGTGACGCCGTCTCTGCCATCAGCTGACACATGGAATGGCCTTGCTGTTATTTAGAATCTGTCAGAGGTTAGTTAGACTTCATATATTCCAGAGTCATTGAGATATATTTTCAGAACAGATTTTCTGCTTGATTTCTCCTCCTTCCTTTGGAGATTACTTGAATGAACACTATTGCCAGGTGTGAATCACTTTCACCTTAGGATGCCAAATTTTAAAATAATACAATCACCCTATTTTCACATAGCATCACTTTCCTGATATTCTCTTTATCTTCATATAGTATTGGTTAGCTTTTATGCATTGTCGGCTATCTAACCTACTAGCGTCATACAATTTAATGTCTAATAATGTATATTTGTTTTTTATGAAAATTCATGATTGACTCCATGTCTGCCTCGCTTTTGATTACAGCAGATGTCGGAGGCCAGCTCGGCCTATTCTGTGGAGCCAGCATGATCACAATTATTGAAATTATTGAGTACATAGTCACCAATTTCTACTGGCTCTGCATTTTCTTTTTGCTGAAGATACCTGAAGTGATGCAGTGGATTCCTCCCTCTCAGAAGCAGCCTGCGAATAAAAATAAGATAGAAGAATGCTGATGTTCAGTTAAAATACGTGCATCTTTCCCATTCAGAACATCTTCAGATTTGTCATGTTTAATTTACTGCTATACAATTCCATGCTGTAGTTTGGAGACTTGAATAAAAGCAATTGAAGATACTGATTTCTTTACCTGTATCTCTAGCCATCTATTACTATTTACACCAAGAAGTAGGCTCTAGATTTTTGCCATTGTCTTAGCACCTAAAACAGTAGAAATTGTGTCACAGTAGAAGGCAATGTCACATTGTTTCCAATGATGAAATGCTTGATAATGGACAAAAGCTACTACTTATACCTCAATGGCTAAATGTGTAAATTGTACTTAACAAGTATGTTATTCAGGAAACAGTATATGCACCTTATGCTTTATGAAATTCTGAGAATATTGGCTTTTGCTAAGCTTCAACATATTTTTTCCTTTCATCTACCTAGTTCTATTTTAACTGATTTTAGAGAGGCAAGAACCCTCACACCCATACATCTGGGTACTTAGAATGATCCTAACTAAAGGTAAGTTGAGTCAGTGTGGCATCCTTGCTTCCCAAGGGTGCCAATGTACTTGACGTGAAACAGAGAAAATTCAAGTTTCAGCAGTTACTGTTCAGGCATTGACCTATTTTCCACCTTGAAAAATATGCCATCATTGGCAACTTAGTCAGAAGCCTTCTCTAACACTCTTGAGAAATGATAACATCAGATCAAAGAATTCGAACACTAGGGCTGTGGCTGGTGCATCTCAGGCTTAGCATGCGAGGTCCTGGGTTCAATCCCTACCAGAGAGAGAGAGAGAGAGAGAGAGAGACTTGTCCCCAATCCATTCTGTATAGTACTGGTTTGTTCTGCCTGTATGTCCCTCCTGAGTACTTGGGACTAACTCCAGAAGAATCTCCAGAAGTTTCTCGGGAGCGTAGCAACAGCAGGTGCTAGTGCTGTGTTACAGAAGTGAGGGCAGTGCAGCCTGGTACCCAGGTACGATGGGAGTACTTGGGTTCGTGACTCAGAAATAAACAGTGCTCTACTTAGTATATTTAAGTAAATACAGGGATTTTAGGCTTGTAATTGATGCAGCAAGCAAGAAGTGGCATGCCACAAAACAGCACAGAGCCGTCCGGTGTGGGGTGTTGATGCCTTGGGCGTCCGTCTCCAGCCCTAGCGCAGGAGCACTCTGTGGGAGCCGCAGCAGCAGGGAAGAGACTGGGAACTAAATACAGGCTTACCCGAAGGGCTGTACTGGGGGACCCTAACAGCGAAGGGAGAGAAAAGAACAACAGACAGGAAGAGAGCAAACGTAACAGCAAGAACACAATTCATTTTGTGTAAATTGAACCCATGTACATGCCAATATATACATTTTAAAAGTATGCACATTTTAAAAATGCATAATGAATATATAAGATCAGCTTCATAGAAAGGGGACATGGAGGAACAGAATATAAGAGAATAAGGGAGAAATATACAATAAACGTGACAATGCAGTATGAACGGTTAGTGTAGTTCTCCACCCCTACCCCCACCCACATAAATAAGATATGTAGCTCAGTATCATATTTTGGATGACAGTTGAAAAGAATGGTCTGCTTTGTCACTACATCTACGGCTCATTCGAAGGTTTTGCAGCATGCGCGTCTTGCTTGCTTTCTGCACCAATGACAAGCCTAAAATCCCTGTACTTATTTAAGTATACTCAGTACAGGAGAAATTATTGTTTCCTTTTTAAATCTTGAAACAATTTGTATTCTGAGTTATTTTCAAAAAGGAAGACTCCACAAATTTTGTTGTACATTTATCATAAAACAAATCGGGCAGAGAATATCAGTTGAAGCTCTCTGGGCTTGGCGAGGCTAGCACGAGAAGAAACAGCTAAGCGCTGCACGTGGTGCTCGCTACCGCACGTGAGATCGCTGTCGTGCGAGCGCCAACCGGCTAAGAACGGCGCGTGTTGGAAAGGAAGTCTCACTTTCCTGAGTTCGGACAAAGAGCCCAGACTCAGGGCCCTCAATCAGTGACCCCGGGCGTCTGAAGGGGCCGCGCTGAGCAGTGCATGAGCTGCGACCGGCTCTGTGCTCCCAAACGTATGGAGCAGGAGCGCCGCGGTGGCTCGGGCGTGCAGCGGCCCCCGAAGCCTCATGCTTGGATTGGAGCTTCTGGAAGGAGACTGTGTGCTCTCTTGGCAGCACATATACTAAAATTGGAAGGAGACTGCTTGGCAGGACGCTCTGGACGCGCTCCAGGAGCCGGAGCTCGGCGGGCGGAGGCGGGCCACGGGAGCTGGGCCCTGGAAGGAGGCGTCCTTGTCCCTGGCTCCACTCTCGGTCTCGACGTCTGGTTGAGCAGCTGTTATCTGCAGGGCCGTTGTCCCTTCAAGCCAGGGGTCACCTTGGACTGCACCTCAGAAACTGTGAGCCAAAATGAAACTCTCCTTCTTTAACGTGTCCCAGCTTTGGGAACATGGCTAATAAAAGCACTCCGATGGGGGGGAGGAGGGGCTGGGGAGATGGTTCAGTAGAATAAGTGCTTCTCTGAGTTCAATCCCCGGTTCCACCAAAAAAAAAAGGAAACAAAAAAGGAGTATGGAGGATCTCACATGATCCCATGATTTTAATGCCAAGTTGGTATCACCCAGCCCTGATTTAAAGTAACAAAAGCTATAAGACAAACGAGCAGACATACACAGTAAGCATGGATTTCTCACCATAGACTTTTGACCCCTGTGAGATTTGTAGCATAGGTCAAAACAGGGAAACTGAATGAAGGAGGAAACGCTGTAATAGGACATCCTGTTGCTTTGCCGATCACCGTTACTGGAATTACTAACACGGAACAGCAAAGAAAAGTTAATGTAAACAATGTGAAAGTGAGACTGCTGGTAGCGAATAGCACCAAGAAATAGGCCTACTTTTGGTCAGAAGTTCTGCTGGGAACGTGGACAGCCCAGTTCCTCCGGGCCACTGCTATGGAACATCTGGTTAGTAGATACGCCGCACCACAACATAAAACTATATGGATGAGTAACTAACTGCCATAAGCACCAGAAGGACTGGGCTTGAGTGGACCGATTGTCTGAAGAGCACCGTCAACTGCCGCTGAATCTTTAAATAAGTAAAAGAAAAATATTTCAGTGGTAAGCACACTGAAGTAAAAGCCAGTGTTGAAGGTAAGAATGAATCTTCACTTGATCCACACCACCCAAATGATTCCTCGGGAATTACATGTAAAAGCATGTGTGAATGGGACCTCTCTGGGTTAGAGAAAATAATCCAGTTTGAAACTGTCTAAAGTATGATGAAGCTTTCTTAGGCAAATGGAAGTCGGCTGAAGTGATGAAATACCGTGAGTACAAGCAGCCCTTGGAGGGTGATGTGATGGTTGCTGCCACGCCACGCTGCTGTGACAGCCGTGAACAGACCTCAGATAACATAGCCAAGACAGGTGCGTAGGTGTAACCCTGCTGTCAGGAGAGATGCAGCGCAGAACAACCTGAAGACGTGATCGGCGTGTGTGGGTGTCAGCATGCAGGCATCGAAGTTCATAAAAGATGATTTGCGTCACTACAGGCCTGCAAGTGTCTGAGAGAACAACGCAGCACAATAAGGAAAACTGGAGCAAGAAACGAGTAAACAGAACTTCCGGGATGGTTGGAAAGGGATGGCCAGTGGAATAGGAGAGGAACAAGGCTGTTACAGCAAACTATGGGCCATATATTCTTACTTCAGGTTAATAGTCTGCTCTTAACTTCGGTGATAATTTCATCTCAAGGGTCCCCCAACATTATTCACTTCTCTTACTGTCCCTGGATGAATTTATGTTCAGTGGTAAAAAACAGTAGAGAAAGAGGTGTTGGAAGCAAATACTGCTCTGTTGAGGAAGAAAAATGTGATTGAAAACCTCCTTGCCAGCTGTTATGGTTTGTATCTACGTGTCCCCCCAAAGCTTCATATAAGTTATGGGGAAGATAGAGCTAGAGGAGCAGGGAGTGGCTTGAGGGGCAGGGCCAGAGAACCAGGGCGGGGCCCGAGGGGCGGGGTCAGGGAGCCAGGAATCTGTGCTGTCCGAGAGGTAGAGAGGGTCATCCTGGACACGACAGCGCCCATGCCTCTCCTCCAGTGTCTTGAAACCTCCAGGAACTGTGAGCTAAATAAACCTTTCTTTCCCTCATTTTGAGTGTAAGGTATTTGTCCCAGCAAGCAATGAAGAGTAACTAAGACATCAGCCCTCCTGCTATTGACGAACCCAGTGTTCTGCGAGTTACAAGAAGCTCAGATGATTGGGTGGTGCTGGGCAGGGCGCTTATTCTGATTGGAGAAGCAAAGGTAAACAGGGAGCTTTGCCTTCACTGCCTACGTAGGTACATCAGTCAACCCACCCCCGAAACAGGACCGTCCCAGGGGCCCAGAGTTCCCAGCACAACAGAAGCTGTTCTTGGCATCCTGAGAACACCCATGCTCTTGGTGAGAGACGCTCTTCTTGCACGCTGTGTTCCAGCCCTCACGGAGCCTCACACGCTCTTCCCGGGCAGCGTCTCCCTCCCTCTTGCCCTCACCTGCACGCCCAGCGTGTGCAGCCTTCCCTGGAGCCCTGCGCACCCCGCGCGCTGCCGGAAGAAGCTCTTAAGCATTTCTCTTGCTCCCTGTCCTTCTTTAGCTTCCCGTTCCTTAACTTTCGTAAGTCAGCTGTGGTGCACATTCAGCATCGGGTATAGGCTTCCTCCCAGCATGCGTGTCTAGAGGGCTTCTTTCCCTGCCCAGCCATTTGAGTATGAAGGATTGTTGCTCCATAGCTCACAAATGTTCACCTTGTTTTCAGTATTATTTTCTGGGAAAGAGCTAAATATTTCCTATTTTTGAAGGCATGCCTTTCCTAATAACCATTCCCCTCGTTTCTTCAATCACAATTTAATTCCTTTTCATTTAAACAGAAGGTGTTTAATCAGTGCAGTGCTATTTTAAAAATATTTAAATGTTGTAATAAAGTAATGTACACAAACAATTGAGTACATTTCTACACAAACATTAACAGGAACATGGATGCTATATAAATCAATGTTTTCTCTTTTGGTTATTGAATATTTTTAAAAACTGGAAAATTTTTTTAAAATGAAGTAAACAATCATGTTTGTTTATAGAAATCTAAATGGTTAGGTTTCACCCTCACTGTGTTTGCCTTGTTTTCTTCAGATCACCATGTGTGGAATCATGCTGCCCATTAGTCTAAAATGTGTTTCTGAATTTCACGTTTTTCACTTTATTCATTTAATACACAAAGATAATAGTTTACTAAAGTGTTCCACAAATTTGCATCAATAAGTAAGCTACAGTCATTACCCTTGCTCTTGTATATTTATGCAATTTCAAATTTTGATCTCCAGTTAACATGCTGTGATCAAATTGTATTACATATACTTTTGGTCATGGGCCCAAAAGTAAAGTGGTTGGAAGGTTCTGGTATATGCATTTTGCTTTGACTAGATGTTGCCAAATTACTCTTTGACATAACTGAACCAACTGATACAATTAGTAACAACCTACAAGGATTCTTGTCTTCTAACACTATAATGTATTTCATGTATCTTCACCATGAGAATTCAGTGCATGTTGTTGAAAAGCAACATAAAATTTAAGGTATCCTAGGGGACGGACAGCTAAGGAACAGGAGGAAGCTGCCGCTGGACACGAGGCCGCTGGAGACTGTGGTGCAGGAAGAACCCAGGTGCCAGGCAGGAGTCTCCTTCTCTCTGTCCACATCGACATGCAGAAGGACCACTGCGTGGCTGAGGTGAGAGCTGGCCACGGTGCCCAGTCCACAGGGCAGTCTGCTCCTGTGCTTACTGAGTGTAAAGAAGTGAGTGTACTGCAGTGTAAAGGAGTGAGCAGGCGGTTGTCAGACGGCCAGGGCAGAGTGGCCTCAGGACCGATGTCTCCAGAAAAGTGCCAGCCACAGGATGAGCTCTTAACTAGTTCCACAGCCCTTGGGGTTTGTGAAATGTCTTTTTCTTATTGTGAATGCTGAAACAGATGAAATTATATTTAGAGGGAAGAATAAGTGTTTACAATAATTCAAAGAGCTAATAAATGTATTTAGTCCACAAAAAATAAAAGTCCGGTTTCAGAAACATTGCTGAGTATGAACTGCCGTATCTGCCACCTTGCTTGGCTGGCCAGCTCATCCTCACACAGGGTTCAGGATGCCACTGGCATCTGGACAGTGATCCAGACAGCAGGTGACGGCCACGTGACAGTGACTACTTTTAGACTTAAAGTGCCACAGCCTTTCCCTTTAAGTCTTAGCAAAAGTTCAAAGGGCCTGAAGAGAATTGTCACTTCCTCGTTCAGGATAAAGAGGGAGATAGGAGGAATAGTAGTTGAGAAAGACGAAATTCTCATCTCTAAGGACCACAGAATTATGTTTTTAAACCAGATTTCTGTAGTTCCAAGTGAGAGTTGGAGCAAGTAAGAAGTTACTGCCAAAATTCACTGCCAAGGCTGCTCACGGATTTCCCTAAGTAGTTTAGTCACTGTGCCCCGCTTGTGTCCCCTGACCCTTATGGAAACTCATCATTCCATTGATTCTGACATGTCTGTGCTAACCGGACATGCACACGCAGAAGTCTCTTTCATAAGCTAACAGGCCCCAGCATGCTGTCCATTGAAGTAGAGCATTTGCTGGCCACTAGGAAGCTTGAATGAATCAGTGTGTTTTTCTTTCTGACTTACTGGCAGTTTCTCTGTATTCAAAACAAGTCAAAGCCGCCTTCAGACTGTGTCCCCTGTTTAGCTAAGTCCGAAGGGGGCTTGCTCAACCAGAGACGTACACCATGTTATTCTTCCTCTATCCTAAATTGTAGTTGTGATAGAAACGTTCACGTGCAAAAATCTAAGAAGAAGAAACCACTATAGGACTCAGTCTCAGTATGCTGTACTGTTAAGAAAAAAAGTGTGAGAAGGTGAACAAGTCGAGGACAAGGAGGCCCTGGCTGGAGAGTGCTGTGACACTGAACAAACATGAAGTGGCTGGCAAGGAGGCGGCTTGGAAGCAAGTGCTGCCGCTGTAGGTTTGTGTTTGCATTGAGTGTTTGCAAAACACAAGGAGATCAGAGCAAGTGGGAGGAGAATTCAGTTAAGCAGTTGAAAATCCTTGGCCAAGGGTGTGATCAGCATACAGGATTAAGGATTACAGGAATCTTTAAATCATTTTGCAAACTAGTCACAGTACCACAAATTGAAAAAAAAAAAAAAAAAAAAAAGCCACACAGCTTTAGCACTGAAGTGACTAGATTGTGGTTTGTGCCAAAGAGGAAAAATAGGCAGTGTGGCTCCAGGGTTCGGTGAGAATGTGGCAGCTTTCTGCTTTGGTGCTAGGAAAGCCCCAGGTAAGACAAGGAATTCATTGTGCCAGCACTTAGGCAAATTAAATATGCTCAGAGTTAGAACTCTACAATATTACTGAAGGAGAAAAGCCCCTGCACCTGCACACGCACGCTAGCCTCTGGGATGCGGTGGAGGGGAGATTCCCAGCTGCGAAACCCTTCAGAGACAGTAGATTGCACATGACTGAAAACAAACAGAGAAATTTAGAAACTGGAAGAGTTTTTCATATTAGGTTTTTGTGTATTCTGCAAATCTTTCTGGTACCATCTCTCAGATTTTCAAAGACTGCTTTAAAAACTTCCCTGGTATCAGCAATGGATGTGTATCTGTTCCAATAGATAAATCCACAATCAGCACATGTGAGGAGGCACATGTGCGTGAGCTCACATACATGAAACATGGAAAACACAGATGCTTCACAAAGTCGACCCAAATCACTCTCCGTCCTTAGGTGATCCTCCCTGATCCGGAGGAAGGGTACTTGACCCTGCTGAACTGTTGCACTCCACTGGCCACTGAGACAATGGGAGGATGTGTAGTGTTTGCCCCGGGCTGCTCCACAGTTGAACTGGGAAATCAGGACAACTTCATCTTTATTCTGAGAAAGCTTGTTAGAAGCCCACTAAAGAAAAAGCAAGAAAAATAAACCCCTGCCTTGGTCAGAAGCTCCTAAAATTAAAATTAAATGCCCATTTGTGGCAACAGGGTGCCGAAGACTGAAGTGGAAAATCCTAATGAGAGAATCCCCCACCACCCAGGGAAGGCTCTTTCCGCTCTCTTAGCAGAAGCCTTCATAAAAGACAGGGCCTAATACCTTTCCCCTATTTCTGCAGCCCATCCGAGTTCACTGTCAGAAACAATCAAGCACTCATTATGTGAACTCATAGGTGATCAGGATTTCAGGCAGAAAAATTTAAAGTCTTTTAGGCCAAAGGGGACCAACAATTACTAAGACATCCCTCCTTACTCATATGTGTTGTGCTGTGCTTGCCCTTGGTCATGACCTGCAATCCACAGACTTTTCTCCTAGTCCGCAGCTCTGCTTTGGTCTTCTGTTCTGCCTGCAGCCTCTAGGTATCACTTTTCAGGGTCCTCACAAGATTTAGGGCAAAAGTACCAGCCTTTGCTTTTTCAAACACCTGGCTCACTTGACTTTACCCCCAAACAGGCACCAGCTTAAGGCACCCACAGGGCCGGCGAACCTTCTAGAACTCTCAGTGATAACAAAGAGCCTGCAGTGGCATGCATGCCACGGGTTCACCTCCACTTCATTAGACCCTCACTGCCGCCTGCCCTTTGCTGCTGCAGGAGGCATCAGAGCAGCTGGTAGAAGCCTGGGCTGGTTTAGGAGACCCTGGCTGAGGTGCTGGTGTGACGGCTTGCTCTCCACTTGACCTCTTGCTAGTTCACCAGCTTTGGTTGGCTCATGAGTGGAGTGGAGGAGATGGTGAGAATATCTATGCAAAAGCTTGCTACAAGGATGAACATGCAAAACACTCAGCACAATGTTGGCCCACAGGGACACGGGGGACTGGCATCTGCCTGGCAGAGGGCTGCGCTGCTGTCTGCATTGTCTTCTTGCAGGGACAGCAGGGACCCTGACCACCACTTCACTCTCCCACACCAGTCAGGTTGTATTATCAGTTACCTCGCAGTTCAGTATTTAAAGAAGTATACATTTTGAGAAGAGTTTTATGGGTTTTTTTTATGGTATGGATACCTTACATAAAACTTTTAAGAGTTGTCTAGAGATACAATGAGCTACAGTCATGAATCAGGAACAAATATTCATAAATCCGCAGGGATTTGAAGGGGGAAAGTATGGCCAGGGAGGTGAGGGCATTCACTTCCACTGAAGACTCGAACACTTTGTCTGGCACAAGTCAAATAAAAACCATTCGTGCGTACAGAAGAGCGCAGGTCTGCATGCCCCTGCACGTGGCTCTTTCCTTCCACACCTGGCTGCTCCTCCTGAGGCGCGCAAGAGGAGTAGGCGGAGCTGACAGGGAAAGAACGACCTTCAGCAGGAGTGCGGGTGGAAGAAGAAACAAGGTGGGCGGCAACTGAGTGATGAACCAGGTCGCTATGAAAAGCCTTAACTCTGTCAAAAGATAATAGGTGTCATTTAATGCCATATAATTGCTCCTCATTAAAAAATGGCAAAGGACATCAAATTAAGATGTGAAATCTTTTATGATCTGAAAACATTGCGTTGCTAAAGTTAGCAACTTACAAAAAGGTCCAATCTCTTGTTCTAAAGATCTCTACAGAACTCGATTTTCCTTATTACCTTTCTTCCTACAGCTTATATTATGTTGTAGCACTTAGTATTAAAGTTCAAAATAACTACTACTCTATTCAGAACTAGCAAGCAAGATAAAAAATACAAATGTGGACACAGATTTTCTTTATCCACTGACCACTTTCTCTTTCAACTATTCAGCTACTTGTCTTTTTCCCTTTTTATAAAAGCTAAGTTGATTCAATGAAACCAATATTTATGGTGACCATTTCTCACGGAAGACCCGAACAGACATCAGCTTACTGAGCCCAGCACGGTGGCCAGGGCTATCTGACATGGGGCTCTCGAAGGCAGCCTCGTCTGCATCTCCACGTGCCTCAAGGGTGTGGGGCGACTGAATTTCAGACTTAGGACCCAATGAAGACTATCACAGAGCTACGTACCCATTTGAAATGGGCTGTACGCACTACAGTGCTATTTCATTTAGATTGGGTTAAATATAGTATTAAAATTAGCTATATGAGTTCCTTCCTACTTTTTGAAGTGTGACTACTGGAGACACGAAACTCAAAAAGTCGCATGTCATTATTGGCTCCTGGGTGCCTCACATTCCACTTCTGTTAGGCTGTGCTGATAGCGATTAGCTTTATAGTTTTCTCTGTAGGCTTCCGAGTATTGTGCTTTGGAGAGAAAAACAGTTATAATAATACATCAAGGCACGCACGCCTGCGTATTTGATATCCGAGTCTGTATTTCCACCTGAGGGTGTGAAGCCATCAGAGGAGAAAGCTCCAACCTCACTGCCCAGGGCAGCTGGGACCCAGGAAGGCTTCCCACCCACATGGGCTTCCTTTCCAGAGTCCGCCCGCCTCCACCTGACCTCCTGCCACCCTTCGCCGGGCCACTCGGCCTTCTTGCCACATCCCAGCTTGGATTGTACACAGCTCTAGGAAACCTACTATGGCTTCAGGTCACCCTCCCCCAGCTTTGTTCCAGAAAGCGGCTCTGCTGGGCCAAATGCTCACCCCAATGTAGACTCCCAGTTGCCCGGGGCGGGGGGGAGGGAGACACAGGCAGCAGCAGCTGGCTGAGCAGGATTGAATGGATTGATTTTACAACACAAATAAAGGGGGGCCTGGGAGATATCTCAGTAAACTAAGTACCTGCCTGGTAAGCGCAAGGTCCTGAGTTCAGTTCCTGGTACTGCAAATAATAAATAAGTAAATAAAACAAAGAAAATCACTTCAGTTTGGTTATGTGTACTAATACACTCAAAACAGCTGTATGTGTGCACCTATGTTTATAGCAGCACAATTTATAATAGCTAAATCTTGGAAACAACCAAAATGCCCACCAACCAAGGAATAGATAAGAAAACATGGTTTTGTTTTGCAATGGAGTATTACTCAGCTATAAAGAAAGATGAACTTGAGGCTTTTATCGGTAAATGCATGAAACTGGAGACCATACTCCTAAATGAAATAAATCAGACTCACATGTGTAAGCACTGTATTAGCTCCCTCACATGGTAAACTTAAAGAGTGAATAAGATCCAAAAGGTACAATAGATATTGTGAATGGAAAAAGATTTCAAAAGGAAAGAAAAACTGAGGTGAGAAGGGAAATATATATATATATTTCCCTAAATTCATTGAATAGAATAGTTTGTGCTAATATTTTTTGACAATTAAATGCTGATATCTTCTACTCTGAGTAGCTGATTTAAAGACAAAAATATGCAATGTATTAACCATTGCTACCCTCCTATTATCTTGTTCTGAAATTTTGTGGATTTTTTTTGTGTGTGTGTATTTTAGGGAAGGGTGTACAGGGCGTTCAGGGCTCACCACTAGATTGGACTCGTAGTGATCCACCTGTTTACAGCCTCCCAAGAGCTGGGATTATAGGTGTGCGCCACCACGCCCATTCTCAATAGGACCAGCATGGCAATTGTGCATTTTTTAAATCCTTTTTTAAAAAAACTGTCAGCAATCACAATGTCAGATTTAGCATTTTTGCTCTCCAGAACTGTCTCATATTATCTTTATGGGGACTGTTATGGTTTGTGTCTAGTTGTCCCCCCAAAGCCTCATGCAGTCATGGGGTGGG
>NDGM011049166.1:0-10643 GCA_002564305.1 Octomys mimax | reverse complement strand
CCATCTCCAGGGCCCCTACTTGTTCTTGTTCTATGTTACTGAATTTTTAGATCATCACAATTGGGAGAAATCAGGAATTTTTAAAAAACTTGTGCTTCTTACAGATTATTTCAAGTAACATTTTGCTGAGTAATGGCAAATGTTATAGAGTATAGTAATATTATAGTAATATAGTATTTTTACTATAAAAAATGAAACACTATAAATCTATGAAGTGTTAAATTGTTTTCCAGTTTTAGACTGATGAAAAAAATGGAATTGGGAGTTTCATTACTTTATTATTTTATTCAATGGGAACAAATTTGTGATTTTTTTCTTTTATAGCTCATTAATTGTGTTTTATTTCACAGTGCTAGTTTAAAAATTCAGAGTTCTTAAAGCTTTATATGTATCTTTTTCTTGATTTTCACAGGTCGCTTAGTGGCAAGTCTTGTTGCAGAATTTCTTCAGTTTTTTAATCTTGACTTTACGTTGGCTGTTTTTCAACCTGAAACCAGCACAGTAAGAGTAATGCTTTTTTTTTTTTTCTTTTGTTCTATGAGATCCTTGCTACAAATGAGTTAGGTTGAAAACTAATGACATTTGATAACTCAGAGTTACTTGCATCTTGGTTATTATTTATAGTTATCTGTTTTTTTTAAAAGCCATCTTAGCTGTCAGGATGGGCACCTTTATGTAACTTGAATCTTGCTGGTAGGGTGGTATGGCATTATGCTATGAAAATTAAAAATTTAAAATAAACATTTATTAGAAAAGCCTCATTGAGTTTAGAGATGTCCATAAGTTTCTAAAATATTTTCTTAATCTTTGGGCATTCTTTTGCGCACCTGTATCATTTATTTTCTAGTTTCAAGGTCTTGAAGGACGAGAGAATCTAGCCCGAGATTTAGGTATCATTGAAGCAGAAGGCACTGTGGGTGGACCCTTACTATTAGAAGTGATCAGACGCTGTCAACAGAAAGAGAAAGGGCCTGCTAGTGGGGAAGTAAGTATAATCCTCTGATATCTTTTTCTATTTTTTTTTTAATTTTTTTTATGTATTTAGTACAAGGTCTACAGGTTCTCAATACGTAGATCAGACTCGTAGTGATCCTCCTGTGTACAGCCTCCCAAGCGCTGGGATTACAGGCATGTGCCACCATGCCCAGTCTTCATTGCTGGCTCAGCATGCCCCTGGAATGGGGCCGCCATGGCAAGCCCAGGGATCAAACCTTCAGCCCCTGTGTCTACCTAAGCAGGCGCTTTAATCCACTGAGCTATCTGGATGGCCCTTGAATTTAAAACTTTTTTAAGAAACTAAGATTAAAACTGAGCTGTTGATTTTGTTTAGTTTCTAGACATTTTCAAACCTCTGCTTCGTTCATTAGCACTTAGTCATCTTACTTGTACCCTTTTAAAAATCTGCTCCTGGGATTAATTGATTTAGGTGTATACGCATCAGCTTTATATGAAGATGCTCTTTTATAGATATAGACACATTTGTAAGTGTTTCAAGTATTTAGTTAAGTGTATACTAAGTCATAGAAGTCTACAGTTAAGAATGTGGAGCTTTCAGGCCACTTGTTTATCCTATTTGGAGGAACTCAAGTATGTTTTCTGTTAGATTCTTTTAAAAATGCCTTTTCTATCATTTACTAGTATTCACTTACTTTCAGAGGAATCCTGCTATTGTAAAGAAATAAAACATAAATTTTAATTACCTTTAAATTTTGAGTGTAGGAAATAAAACTAGCTGTGGATTAAAGTGTTGAACTCAGTTCCTGGTGTTTTTATAGAAATGACATTTTGAAACCACCATGCCTTAATGGGACTTTTGATGGATTTTATTAAATAGCTCCCAACTATAGGTAATTAAAAGAATTCTTTTGTATGCTGAGCTCCTCGTTGAGTCATTGTCATCTCCTTCAGCATCCTGATTGACTACATTTTTATCTCTGTTGAGCAGCAGCATCTCTTAAAGGTTCTCATTTCCTCAGTCTTTTTTTGCTTTCTTTTGTTTTAGTACGTGTTTGTGATACTTTGTGAGGAGTTGGTACATGTACAAGCACATCTTAATCATTTTTTTAGTTTCTTCCCTTCTCTCCCACTTCAATCTCTTCCTATGCCCATATGTAAGTGATGGATCTCATTATTTCCTATTATCTTTTACTTTGCTCTTTATATTTTGACTTTCTGAATCTTGAGTGTGATTTGTTTTGTTTGGTAAAATTAGGGGAAGATTAAGGATATTCTCATGAATAAAGAAGATACTGTATAGTATTATTAAATGTATTTTAATTTCACCTTTGATTTTAGGGTGCTCTGGATCTGTCTGATGTACATTCTCCACCAGAATCACTGGAAGGAAAAACAGGTGCACACACAGCCCCTAGTAAGGTGAGTCCGCCCGGGTGGAGGCGATGTGTGCTGAGACACCTCAGGGCTTTGCTCCTCTCTGCTCTTATTTGTTGATCTTTTTTTGTTTTGTGATAAGTGCTCTTTAGTTTCGTAAAGAGGATTTTCACCTCCAAATATGTATTTTTAAAAGTTCTTTTATTGATACTGTCTTGAATTTTATATGGCAGAGAAAAATTGGTATTTTGGAATATTTGGACTCATTTGGTACTTTGAACATTTTTGTGTTTCACGAATAAGTTTATTTTTCACTTGTAAACTTTCAGAATTGTAGGCTCCAAGTTAAAAAAAAATGTTCTTTTGAATACTGTAAGCTGTTAGATAAATGACCAGATTTGGAATTGTAAACTATGATTTTTTTCTTTCTTATAGTAATGCGACATTTTAGTAGGATTTATAGGAAAATGCACTGAGGTTACGTTTGTGAAAGTGTGTAGTTTGTGTTTATGAGACTGATTTCAATTCTACAACATAATGGACAAAAATGTTGAATTAAATACTTGAGTTAAAAGTGAAGGATGTATGTATAATAGTAGAGGAATGAATAGATGGAGAGACAAATATCAGGAAAATTGTCTCTGGTGACTTGTTAGAATTGATAGTACTGGTGTTAGTATCTCAGTTATTCTTCTCATTGCTGGGACAAATACTGACACCCAAAATGAAGGAAGGAAAGGTTTATTTAGCTCAGTTAATGGAGGTTTCAGTCTATACTCTGCTGGCTCCAAGACAGTAGCACATGGCAGAGGGCAGCAGTTCATGGCGGCAGAAATTAGCAAACAGCAAGAGCAAATGGGAAGAGTAGTAGCAACAGTGGCTACAGAGATCAAGTCTCACACCCATAATCCCAGGATCATGAGTTAATCACAAACTCTAGAAATGAGGCTGAGGGCTGGCCAAATAACTCAGTAGATTAAAGCTCCTGCAAGCAGGCGCAGGATTCAATCCCTGGGCCTGCTGTGCTGACTCCTCCCCTGGGGCATGCTGAGACAGTAGTTGAGACTGGGTGTGGTGGTGCGTGCCTGTAATCCCAGCTCTTGGGAGGCTGAAAACAGGGGGATCACTGAATCAAATCTAGTAGTGAGACCCTGAACACCCCATAGACCCTTCTCTAAAAAAAATGTAGAAATAAGTCTACTCCATGCATGAGGCTTTGGGGGGATAACTAGACACAAACCATAGCAGTTAGAATTGGTAGCACCAGCTCGTTTTGTATAAGGATGGGTCTAGGTAGTGTCTTAGTCCTTTGAGGCTGTTATAATAGAACACCACAGACTGGGTAGCCAATAAACGATAGATTTATTTCTCACAGTTCTGGAGGCTAAAGTGCAAGATCATCAAGGCACTGGCTTATTTGGGACCTGATCAGGTTCTGATTCCTGGTTCATAGATGGTGTCTTCCATGTAGCCTCATATGGTAGAAAGGGGCAAGGGAGCTCTGCGGAGAACTTTTTAAAAATATTTGTATTGATATACATTCACCACCAAAGAGGAGATTAAACCCAGGGCTTTGCACTAAGCTATATCCCAGCCTGGTTTTTTTTTTTTTTTTTTTTTTNTTTGAGATTAGGGTCTCACTTCTTGTATACCTTATTCTGGCTGGGCTCAACTTGTAATCTACCTGCTTGAGCCTCACAGAGTGTGACATTGTACTAGGCTTGGAGTCTCTTTTATAAGCGCTTTAATTCCATTCATGAGAATTCTACCCTTGGACCCAGTCACTTCCTAAAGGTAGCACGTCCTAATACTATTATGTAAGGGATTTGGATTTCGACATGAATTTCAGGGAACTACGGACATAGTCTTTCATGGATCAGATTTGTGTATTGTAACTCTTCCTTTGATTTCTTCTCTTTAGGAACAAAGGGATAGTCCATATTCCAGAATTAGGCTTTGTGTGCTCCTAGGGTGGAGTATCTTTAAATCGGGAATTTCTGGAAATTAATAATCATACTACCACATAGCTTTTTTAAATGTCTGGGCACAGAACACTGCTGAATGATTGATTGCTCTTGTGGTTTTTTTTTTTTTCTTCTTCTTGTTCTGTGATGATACTCCTTTTTAAGTTTTGAATTACAAATTATACTTTTTCTAGCCAAAGAGAAAGATTATTATAGTGCTCAAAATGTTATTTCCTTCTGAGATTTCTATTTAGCCTATTCTAATAGAGAAGGTCTTTTTGAAAATATTTTTTCCCTGATGCTGTGGGAGGTTGTATCTCTGATGACAGTGCAGGTCAGAGTAAAATGTAAAATTTCTTTAATTACTGATGAAGCCAATGGAAGAAAGGAAGGAAGAAGAATGTATTTTCCATGAAAATCTCTGACATCAGATATTAAAATTAATGACTGTTCTAAAGTACTTAATAGTACTTGTGATATTGTGCTATTTGGAAGTTTTGTTTTTAGCAAATTATTTTTTAAAAAAGCAGATTTGTAACACTAACCTGTGTAAGATATTGTCTTCAAGAAAAGGGTTAAAGTCTGTTGTACATGTCCTTAGTTTCTCTTTTTTTAAATTTTTTCAAAAATTTTTATTTATTTATAATTGAGAAATATCCTTAGTTTTTCTACATAAGTAAATTATTTTTTAAGGTTTAAGAATTATGATAAGAATCTTAAGTGTTCTGAGTCAGTTACAAAATGCTGCTCTTAATTCTTAGAAGAACCTTTAAGGCTGCTTTAGAGGACAGTATTTGTCCTGCAGGGGGCACTGAATTTCTGCACCTTTCAGTTATTTTCAGTGTAGTCTGGTTTTTGGGAAGCTGAAATTGTAGTGTCCCCTTTGGAAATACCCTGGATAACTTTGTGGCTAGGCTAGAGTGGGATCTATTTTAACATAAATCTTTGTTTTGGTACTTAAAATACAATTCTCATGTAGTCCTTAAGGATTTGGATTTGGGTTCTAGTACTACCCTCTCTATGGTTCGTCATGGTCCTTGAGGGAGTATAAATGACTCTGAAAAGTTGTGGCCAAGGGGAGGGTCCAGCCCAGCATTTGGGAACCAGCTTTGTGTGCTCCTGAGGCAGGTCAGATAACGTTGGAGCAAGTCTTCAACAAAGCTGCTCAGGCACGCCCAACAAGACTTATATAAAGCTCTGCCACACACTGTGAGGGAAGCCTTTTTCTGTGCACTGTGGCATAACCAGGTGACAGGTGTCTACCCTTGACTCAGTCGGTAGCTGTTCAGGAATTTTAGAAATAGAATAAAGACAATAAAAGTAGGCTTTGGGAAGAACATACTGGTTAGGTTTTCCATTTGTAATACATTTTCTAATGGGAAATTTTTATTAGTTTCATAATGAGTTAGTTTACTTTTAAGGATTTATATTTTGTAGTAAAATGTCATTTTATTCTCATGCTCAGATACCAAGGTATAAAGGACAAGGTAAGAAGAAGACAAGCGTGCAGAAGTCTGGTGACAAGGTAACATGCATGAGGGCAGAGGAGAAAAGCAGCCTGTGCCAAGGCAGACCTCTCAATTCATTGGGCTCCTGCTGGCCCTGGTTTTAGGTTTCCTTTTGAAATATCCCTGTTATCAGTCTATAATCAGAACATGAGAAAGCCATGCTGGCATTAAAGGAAAAGTAATTTGTTAGTTTTATCCAGGTGGAAACCATACTATTGTATTCTAGAATTAGGATCTTAGTTGAACTTTGAAAATTCCTCTTTTATTGTCAATACAACTTGAAAAACTTGTTTTCCTTTTGAATGTGATCGTGTACATATTGTCAGCGTTATGGTTTTTATCTGTAGAAAACTACCCCTCAGATTACTTTTTTGAGCATGTTCCACTTGATAAAAGACTCTACCTACTTGCCTTG
The DNA here is from genome assembly GCA_002564305.1 of Octomys mimax. Classification (NCBI taxonomy): domain Eukaryota; kingdom Metazoa; phylum Chordata; class Mammalia; order Rodentia; family Octodontidae; genus Octomys; species Octomys mimax. The sequence continues at coordinate 4,425 of NDGM011049166.1, read as the reverse complement.
GAGATGTTCATGTTTGTGTTCTGCTGCTCTCCAGACCAGTACACCTCGTTGACCCTTCGCAGGCCCCTCTGCACAGCAGACTGGAAGGGCCACTCCTTCACAGTGGTCAGGGCTGTGGCTGCTTTCTCTTCCTCCCCTAAAGATCATACAAATGACCTAAGCCAGTAGATTAGCTGCTTGTGAAATTTAACTATTAAAGGTCTTAGAAACATTATCGATAGTTTTTATATTTAATTTTTAGTTCTCTTGAGATTCATTACCTCTGTGTTTAGTCTTATCTTATATATTTTGCACTAAGTAGAACACTTCCAAAATTGAAAGTTTTAAAAAAAACTGTTTGCTGCTTAACTGACTTTAGTTTCCATGGTTTCAAAAGTAAATTTTGCTACTGTGTTCTCTTTTTATTCACACTATTCTTTATGCATTATTAGATGAGAAGATGTTATATTACCCAATACATATTTTTGGAACATTTACATAGTGGAAGTCATTGTGTTAATGCTGTGGGCAAGATATATTTAACACAATCCTCACTTAAACAGTTCACAGTCTGACTGAAGAGGTGAGATAACATTAAGAACAGTAAATAAGAATCTAAAACTTTTAGATTCTTTTAATCAACTTTTTTGGAGTATTTTTGAAAGTAAAAAGTACATTTCTTAGTTTTAAATTTTTCTAACCTTACTGGTATCATAGCTTTTAAAGATGGAATAAATTTGTATGGAAAACCAAAAGCATACTAAGAGGAATGGTTTTCACTTTGTGTAATGAGGTATGGTGCGTCCGGACTTTCACTTGGGCAGCACCTCAGGTGTCTTCCCTAGCTTGGGGCGGTGGAAAAATCTGGAGGGATCCATGCCACAGAGATTAGGCTGTTAGGGGCCGGGGAGATAGCTCAGTAGAATAAGCTCTTGGGGCCTGAGTTCAATCCTTGGTTCCGNAAAAAAAAAAAAAAAAAAAAGATTAGGCTATAAGGTGGGGAGGGAGGTCCTTTGTATTTCACTGTTGTGTTCCTGAACCCATGGTACTTCCTCAATCACTTAAATTTTGGTTTTCCTCTACTTTCCTGATCTTGTTTCTGAATTGCTTTTGTAAGAAATCTGTATTATACCTATCATCACCTGTTTCCAGCCTTGCCTTACTTCCTCATCCCTCTACCTTTGTGCTTTGTTTTCTGCATGCTCTAGGTTCCCAGCATTCTTAACATCCTTAACGTTGTTATCCAGATGCCAAGTTACATGTAGCAGTTGAAGTTGTACCCATCAATACTCCTGAGGGCGGTGTTCATAGGGTAGATGAGTGGCATTCATAATTGTGTGCAGATGTGGAAGCCCCCCCCTTTGTGTCCTGTACACATAGGTTGGGCACGTGGTTTGTAGGGGGTTGAAGGAAGCGGGATGGACTAGGGTATTGCTCAGAGTCCTGGAGCCCTGAGCCAGCCATATGATGTGTCTTCCTGCTTTTGAATATAGGAAAGAACAAGTATTAATGGCTTACTGAGAGACTTCTGGCAGTTTCAACAAGCTGTAGTTGTACTAGAAGTAAACTTTTAAAACTCATTCATAGATAAGTGAATATATATAACACAAAACTTAGAAAACTGATTTGTAAGGTATTTGAACTAATTTAACTTAGGTAAAATTGGTCTTGGGTTTATTATTGTTCAGAGACAAAGAGTAGGTAGATGATTTAGAATATAAGGAGAATAAATACTGCATGGGACCGTAAGTTTGAGACCACCCTGGAGCTACAGTGAGTTCAAGGCCACCTTAAACTACATACTCAGATCTTGAAGATAGGCAAACAAACAAAAATTTGGAAATACATAGGAACATTTACTTCCAAAGTACAATATATATGGTATATTTTATTTTATTTTGCAAGCATTCTCCTAGTTGAAAAAATAATCGATAGAAAAGAGTTACACATATTTGCTAGGCTCTACCATTTAGTTGGAAAAACTGAGTAAGCTATTAGCTTGTGTTTTTAGTACTTAGAATTGGGTACTTTTTATCATAGCCTTTTTATTTTCAGGTGTTTTAAAATGAATGCATACTAAGGTACTTCTTGCATTGAATTCTTAAAAATGTCACATTCATTGTTTCTGCCTTTCAAAATTGTAGAATAGGCCCAACTTTCTGTTGATTACTGATAGTGATGGGGATTCTATCATGTATATGCTTCAGGCAAGCATGTATGTATCTTAGGCCGTCACTTCAGGGTCCCCATCAACCCCCACTGTCACTGCCTACCTTGTCCCCCTTACCTCATACAGTCTGGGTGAGTGGGTTGGTGGGAGGGTGGATGGACCTAGCACTGGTCCTGCAGCCTGCATAACTCTGAGACCCTTCCTCCTGAGGCTGTAGGCTAGACCTCTTAGCCTGCTGTCAGCTGAGCCCTTCAGCTGTGATGGTTGGGGAAGAGAGAGGAAGGGTCTACAGGGTGTTCAGGGTCTCACTACTAGATCGGACTTACAATTACTTTCCTGTTTACAGGTGCCTAAGAGCTGGAATTACAGGTGCATAGGTGCGTGCCACTATGTCCAGTCTCAGTTGACATTTCAGTGCATCCCCAGGGCAGGCTGGCACAGTAGGCCCAGGATCAAACCCCTGGCAGGCACTTTAATCCACTAAGCTATTTGGCCAGCCTAGACTAGGGCTTTGAAAGCTCTGTGGGAATTAAGATTATTTGCAGACTGTAGGGAGAGGGTGTGTCTATAAACACTGCCATTTTGGAGAAGTTTAAATGTTTGTTTTGGGGGTTGTAGAATTCTATAGTACTTAGTTTTCTAGGTGGAGTGAAACAGGGGCCTTTTCTGAGCTGTATCCACAACCCTTTATGAGACAGCCTTGCTAAGTTGCCAGGGCTGGGCTTGAACTTTTGATTCCCTGCCTCCTAGGATACTGAGATTATAGGGATGTGTCACCATATCAGGTACAAATTAGACTTTTAAAATATATTTAACTGTTACAACTGTAGGAAAGTTATTCAAGCAGTAAATCATAGATCAAAACTATCAGGGTGAGGGAGGGAGGCTGAAGCATGAATTGGGAGAATTAAGCAGTACACAAAGCTTTTGAATACTGTTGTACACCTGAAGTATGTGTATGACTTTGATATTTTTTCATATTGTAGTCAGGGCAGATTAGCTTTTACTTTTGGAAGCCAAAAGTCTTTTATCCAGGTTCTTAAAGTGGTAGGAGTCATAGTACAGTTTTGGACTGCTGCAAAATTAGTAGTACTTTTCATTATAAAAATTCTCTCTGATGTTGATAATTAATTTTAAAATTATTAAATTCCTGATTATTTTAAGTGTTCTTTTGGAAAACTAAGAGGATAGTAAATCTTTTTTAAGATTTGACTGTGATTCACCATAAAGTTTATTAGTCTTGAGCTGTAGCCAAGGGAATTGAATGGCTTGTTATAGTGCAGTAGTTCTGTCACTTTTATGAAGACAAAACTTTTGTAGTTATTCGAAATAGCTACTAGTTTCCTAAGCCTGCTGTGATAAAGTAGAAATTGAGAGACTTAAAACTTCATGAATCTATTGTTTGGAAGCTGAAAACTTGAATCAGAGTGTCAGCAGGGCTTTGCTTTCTCTCCTGGCCTCTGGGGTGGCCTGTAAACATAGAGGTTCTTTGTGGATGGATAGCTCTAGGCTCTGCCTCCCTCTTTATGTGGTGCTTCTCTGTGTTTCCGTTTCTTCTCTTTTTGAGGGGAGAGGGCTTTGGGCATGCTAAGCACACATGAGGTACCCTGACCCTCTTCTATTCTCTTCTAAGGATACCTACTCCAATATGGTCACATTTCAGTACATCTGCACTGTCACTTTTTCCATGTGTGATGTATACTTTGATGTACTAGGAGCTAAGACTTCAGTGAATCTCTCTTGGATGACAAATTTTAGTTGTCGTAACAACCTCTGAGATTGTCCAAGGAATGAATTTTAAGGCATTAAATTGTACTTCTTGGTTTTGAATAATATGATAATATGTGTAATGTTAACAATTGAGCTTCATCCTGAATCATAACACCAGTTTACTCAAATTTTAGGTGATAAGAAGCCCAAGTAATTGGAGTTTATCTATATAAAATAAAGGCTTGTCCTAAGCCATGATACAGGTTTTTAAACATACATATGTGTATATAGATTGTCTCCATTGACAGTACTCCAACGTTTTTATAGTGCTTTTGGTTTAATCCCTGTGGAAAGTTTTGAATGTAAATGTTTCTGCTTTTATTGTAGATTATTCTAATAATAAAAGTTATTTGTAATTAAGTTGAATGGGTTCTTCGTTAACACAATTGGATAATGGGTTTTTGGTAAAAAATAAGCCATAGTTATAAAGTACATGTATAGGGTGGCGAGATGGCTCAGTGGTCTAAAGCATCTACTTGGAACAAGCTTGGCAAAGCACAGGGACC
>NDGM011049136.1:0-15081 GCA_002564305.1 Octomys mimax | reverse complement strand
TACACCTCAGTGGCACAGCACCTACTTGGCAAGTATGAGTTTGTGATTTCCAGTACCAGCACTAAAACAAAGCAAAACAAAACAAAACACTGGAAATGGAGTTTTGGCAATTAGTACGCAGAGCCGGCTTGGCTGGCCTTGGATCTTGCAGGGAGGGGGCGGTCTCTTCTGCACGGGGTGGGTCCAGAGGCCTGGCCATTAGGGCCTGTTTTGGGCACTTCAGCAGTTCCAGTCTGCAATGTCTCCTGCTCGACATCCCTGCCCACATGAAAGAAGCATCTTTTCTCTTCCAGTGTCCTTCCACTGTGCTCTTTCTCCTGCAATCCAAAGATCAGATGATTTTCTTAAAATGCGTGCAGATTAAACCTTCCTTCCCTACACTGGGGGTGTCAAGTAGTGCACCCAGCCCTGGGAAACCTGGAAGACAGGACTTGCAACTGCAGGCGGAAACAACAGAACAACACACTGGACATGGTGCAGAGGTAGCGAGCTTGGCTGTCTTTAGTTGGTAATTGATAATTGCTTTTACTTTTCTGCTAATCCTTTTCAACTTAACGTGTTCATTTGAAGGAATGGAAATTAAGATCCGTTCCCATGAAAGCAAGACTCTGCACTAAAGTTGACACTCCCACTAGGGCAATAAAACCAAGTAATGTCACCAAGGTTTCATGAAATCAGGCATAAAACAGATGATCTTAGACATGTTTTTAAATGTCTGCACTGCAAGAATTTTAGCCTTAGGTGAAAGCTGTTCTGTGCTTTAAAAATTTCATTTAATTAATTATAGTAAAATTGTTTCTCAATGATAAATATTTAAAAATAGACATTATATACAAGTTTTTAAAGCCACTATTCACTCTTACCATTATTAAATAAGTGGAGAAAATCATTTTATTTATACATAGTTAATTACAGACATATATATGTATATAAATACACACACAAACTAATATTTACTTATCAAACTGCTGAATTTCCCTGGTAACTAAGATAACTTGTAGTAATTAAAAGATAAATTAGTATTTATATTTAATTATAAAGAAATCTATACCTCATTTAGCATTTAATTAAACTGGTTAAAAGCAACTTAATGGCTCCATGTATATTCAGATTTTGAAATTACTTCAAGGAAGAACATTTTAGGGTTTATTAATTCGTTAATTTTGAAGATTTTATTAGGGAATTAAATAATTTTACTTTACCAAGTTAAGTTTTATTTTTTCTGTCCAGTAAAAGTAGACTGCCAATTCAGTTAGTCTAGCGTGGTGGGAAATATGGCTGTATTAATTGCAAATTCCTAACATTTTATCTTGTTAATGTTGATTGGCTTCTTGTCTGACAAAATGGATTGTTTTGCTTTTGTGTTCTCTCGCCCTTAAAGAAATATTCAAGGTGACATCCTTGGGTACTCAAGGGAAAGAACACATGATCATTTATATAACCTAAATGTCCCTTAGGAGTCAACATAGAAAAGATTTTGAATAATTTCCAGTGAAACTGTTTTGCTCTCAAAAGGCAGCATCTCTCTAGACCACAGAGACAGCAATAAGCACAAGAATGAAGGATGAAAAAGAGAAAAGCGAGCTTTACGTTCCGTCATGCAGAAAAGCTTCTTATAGCTGAGGAGGGCATGAGTTTGTTACTAGATTGCAGGTTTGAATGTAAAGCTCCTTGTCTTTTCCTCTCGTTTCTGCAAGACTGATCCACTAAGGATTGTTTTACCCTCAGTCATACCCTATAAGCATTTCATGATGTGTTCTGAAAGTAGGGAAACCATGCTCTGTGCAGTAGTAGCACCAACAATTTATAATTAGAGAAAAAAATCATCATGAAAGTTGCCTCTGATGTTCAATGTGCTTATATCTGCTAAATTTCTTTCCTCTTTAATTCTCTTACTTCAGGATTTTAAGCTCTTTCTAGCTTATTCTAAAGAAAAATGAACTTAGCATACATAATTTTAAAGACTTGGAAATCGAATATTTCAATCAGAAAGAAATGATTTTCTAATCAGATATTTCTTCTTGGGTAACTACAAATTTCCCTTAAAATTCAACTACTGTTGTATCAAAAGTTGTATCAGGTGGCTTTACCACAAATACAGAAATTCAGAGTATAGTTATAAAGGACAAAAACATATTGGCCTCAACATAAACTAAGAAATAAAAATTAGAAGCAAGAGAGTTTCTTATTGTCTTCATAGTTCAAGGAAATATAAATGCAATTAACACTATGTCTGTGTAGCAAAAAAATGGTATTCAAGATGATAACTTTGTCCTAATCATGATAGACAGCATAGGCTGAGCACTCACTCTATGCAGAGACGATGTGCTGTACTCTGATTAAAGATACCTCATCCTGGTAAGTCCCCTGGAATGTAGATAACTTTTGATCCTTCATGTCCAAGGATGTGGAATAATTCGTCCCACAAGCCCAGGAGTAACAGGGAGAGACTGACTTGTGTGCTGGGGATCTGGCTGAGTCTTCAATGACCAGAAACACTGGCTAAATTTTTTAGTAATTTGAATGGCTGTTTTAGAACAAATAGTGTATTATTTTCTTAAGACAATTCCAGTGTTGAGCATTTGGGAAGTTCTCAAAATTCTTCTTAATGCAAAATTAAGCTTTCTGTTTGAAGACATACTTTTTTTTTTTTTTCAAGACAGTGTCTCACTATGTAATTCCGGCTGGTCTTGAAGTTTGACCTCGAATTTAGAGCAATCCTGTTGCCCCAGCTTCCTGAATGCTGGGGTCACACATACGCAACACCACATCGGGTCGTAAAGTGCGGTGAAATCATCTTTTGTTCTCATATTTCCTCCTTGAACTTTCATGAGAAGGATGTCTGCAGCACCCAGGACATTTCACCATATATGAATTTTGGAGTGTGTGATGTTGGCATTTACCTCTGAATGATTGGCTTTTTAGTGAATTCCTTCAGGAAAATACCTACTAACTTGTTTTGCTGGAGCCAAGCTACATCCTTATCAATTGCCCTTGTTGTTGGAAGGAAGAATAAAAGTTTTTAACTGATTACAATTAGGTAGAATAGCTTGAAAGCCAAGTGAAATGTGTGACTTGGAAAACAGGAAGCACACAAGTTATGGTACCTTGAAGCTTGCCTTAGCATTCATTAGATTAGCTATATCTGATGTATCTGAAAGATAATAGGAGCCAAGAAGAGAAAAAGATAGGTCACAGATAGAGACAGAGAAGATAGGGGAAGACTGCATAAAAATTCAATGTGTATTTGTACAGCAAATAAATTGAACAAAATAAAATTTTTACTATTACCAAACTGACTCCATCAATAAATTCTCAAAAGAGCAACATGATTTCTTGTTCATGATGTATGCAAGAAGATATACTCAAGGGAATAATAAGAATCAAATATTAAACATGAAAGTAAGGCGCCTTCTAATTTTTTTTCTTCTCCTAAAGATTTACCTCTTACTGAGTAACCTACACTGTTAACAGAAACCTACTCTGCTAACATTTGTTCTTTGCAAATATCTTTGTGTAATTCTGGTAACAAACAACAGACTCATGCAAGAACTCTGAGAAGGAGTATTTAAATAATTTCCACAATCATAAATTCAATTAAAAGCTTGTAGCCAGAAATTGAGTTCAGCTTTATCTCATTTAAACCCTAGAATGTTTCTCCTTGCCCTCTGCCATCCCCTGTAAAGCACACTCTGTAATGCTAGAATATTCTAACTAATGGAGACATGTATAATGATGTGAGAGTTGGGGATAGTGGCCCAGAAGAGGATATCTTTAAGTCAACAATTTAACTAGTGTCACATGTTCTACAATTTCACAGAGAAAGAAAGAAGACAGCAGATATTTTAAAAGACGAAATGTCATCACATCCAAAATAATGATGGGCGTTTTCTTTCCAGAATGAAGTACAACTGTGAAATCTTGAATTTAGATGTCAGAAAAGTTTACAACTGTCCATGTACTACACTTCTCATATGAGTCTAAATTTGTTCCTGATCCACCTCTACCAGTGCCAGGGACCTTAGCTCACTTAAGAAAGTGCTATATATGGGCGCCACACTCACTCTCAGATTAAGGCTATGAAATGGAAGAAGAATACGTATTTTGTATGCTTTAATTTTCAACTGAGGGTCATAGTTCTGTAATAACATAGCTACTGTACATAAGAATAAGTGAAATCAGTAAATTTCAGCTAAAATTAATGTTGCTTAGAAATTATACATTTTGATAATTAAATGTATCATTAAACATGCCCTGTTGTCTCTGAAGATTTTTTAAAGTTGAGAAAATCTTATATGGCAACAGTTCTTTGAGGAGTTTTAAAAAAAAAATTGAGTTTAAAAGACTGTATCTTCAGTGTCAAAAGGCAGGAAAGTACACCTATGAGTGAAAAGGTACCAAAGATAACTCAGAATTATTGCTGAGTACTTTAAAGTCTGAAAAGAATACAGACTTTCAGTATATTCTTGTTTCATATTTTATAATTAATTTAAGACAATTTTAATTAAAATAATTATTTTAATTAATTAAAAATAAAATAATTATAAAATAATTATTGTTCAAAATACAAAATATTTCAAATCAAATGTAATCTATATTGAATTATCATTAAAGAAAAAGGAAAAGAGAGAGAATGATTGTTCACTTAATGCAATGTAGGCAGTATTGGACATATTTCTTGACCACCTTATAATTTACTTCAAGAGAAAATTTGAATAGACTCAGCTAGAGTAATTTTAACACTTAAAAATTACTATTTGTAAATATATGTGCTTTATTGTTTTATTTCATTTTGGCTTCAAACCTATCCCACTTGAAACAAAAGCTACAAAAGTTTCATTTTGAAGATTCACTTCTAATAGCTATGGAAAGGCACATTTTCACTGCAGTAGAAATAAAAATCTTCAGTGAGAATTCATGATGTTAAGTAGCATTCAAAGAAGTCTTTAATTCAATCCCCAGTTCTGAAAAAAAAAAAAAAGAGAGAAAGAAAAAGAAAAAGTCTGTAATAACAGAGAAGTTCCCAAACTATAATATACAGGTTCTCTGACCCTATTTCAAAGTGTGTTTTAAGATTTGTTATTTAAACTTTGAAATCTTGTTCAAAGACCATTGTCTTGGTAAGTTTTCTTTGCTGGGACAAAATACCTGCCCTCCAGTGGGTGTAGCACTCACATCATCTCTGTACCTTCCTCATGCACAGACCCAGGAAGTTTACAATGTGAGGGCTCCTGCCCCTTGCTGAGTCACTTAGTAAACTACATTTCTCAAGTTCACACATTGTAATCCAACCCTATCAATTTAGCAAGCAGACACATTTCTTTAAACACATTTCTTTTTTTCCACATACAAAAACATTCTTATTCTTATCCTTCCACAACTTGAACTTTTTAACACAGGTTTAGCAATCTTTAAGAACTAGTATTAAATTTATCAATGTTACATTACATTAGAACCGTAACATTTTACCCTGCACCCCCATAATGACTCGTGAACATCCCATTTTGCAAAAGGAGTTTAGTCCATCTCTAAGAGTTTCCCTAGTCCTAACAGCACTGCTGAAAACTTCAATTCCCAGTTACCATCCAATATGTAAGGCAAACTCTTAGATGTGAGTCCTTATACAAATTAAAGGTGAAATACTTCAAACATTCAATGGCACAAGATAAACATTTTCATTTTCATTCCAAGAGTTACAGATGGGAAACAAAACTAGTCCCAAATCCAGCAGGGCAAACACTAAGTCCTTTAGTTGCCTGTGCAGCATGCAGGGCAATCTGTGGCAAATTCTGGGCTCCAAAGGGATCAGATGGCTCTTCTCCTGCACTGCTGGTAGTTGTAGCCCAGTGACTTCTCTCTTGGGTTTGTTTCCCTGCCTTCCTACAGTTTCTTTCACACAATCCATGTACCTGGCTTTTCCAAACTTCTGGCATCGCCTCTTCACCTTTGCCTTCACTTCACAGCTCTGTACTGCTCACTCCGGGGCACACTGCCTGTCCTCACAGTTCTTCTGACATCGAAGCAGAAGGCTTTTTATTCATGACTTTTAGCCCTCAACATTTGCATTCTGCACACATATGAAACAGCACCTCATGGAAGATGCCAAGGACTGCTGCCAGTTGGAGTAGTTGCTTCCTTCTGTCTTGGCTGTAGGGGTTGAGGGCCTGAATCACCAGGCACTTCGAATCCAACTGTGAGGAACTACATTCTGGAACCTTGTAGAGCTGTTAACATTCTCAGACATGGTGCTCTGCGGCTTTTTCCCAAAGCAAAGTCCTTGTATAGTTTTGAGGCTGTAAAGGGTACATATTTGCTTCTTGTGATACTCTCTGTCCACATTTTCTGTTCTCCTGCTCCCTCTCAATAATTTAGATCTCCTAAGCTTTATCTTTGTAGTCCACAGCTTTACCGAAGCTTCTTTTCTGGCCAACTTGCAACATTTTAATCCATTCTGATTGGATTTTTTGTCTTGATTTTCAACACAGATCTGGCTAAAAGCTCCCAACAGTAACCATGACATCGCCTCAGATTTTGACTGCCTTGAAGTCTCTTCTGCCAGATTCATTAGTCCGTTTCTCTTAATCTCAGTCTCAAGCAAAGCCTCTGCACACAAGAAAAACATAGACAAACTTATTGTCAATCCATAACACACAACATCTGGATTCAAAAAACTAATGCTGTCCTTCTTCCCAGCAGGAACATTCCAAATTTGGTGTTCACTGCCAAAATCTCTATCAGGTCTTCTCAGCTTTTTCCAGAATCTCCCATACAGAACAGCCTAAGCACATAACTTAATATTTGCATGCTACTTTTTCAGGTGACATCTCTGAGCCTTCCAAATTCATCCCACAGCTATTCCTACAGGCTCCTGAACCAGATGATCAGGGATAGTCACAGCAGCGCCTCCGCGCTCAGTACCAAATTCAGTGTTGATTATTTTTCCCATGCTGCTGGTACAAAATACCTGATGCTCAAAATTAAGGAAGGAAATGTTTATTTAGCTCACAGTTTGTGGAGGCTTGCAGGGGCAAGAAGAAACACTAAAACGACACCTAGCACTTGGAGGCAGACTTATTATATGTTGATGGGCACTGTCTAGGATCATTCCCAAAATATCAGGCCCTCACATTTGGTAGTTTTGGGATTATATGGGATAATCAAGCAGGAAGTACAGAGAAGAATATTTGGGAGTTTTTTATTGTTTCTTATAATATACATGATAGTGACTAGGTATGCATCATAGAGAGCAGCCATTTCTTGGAGGCAGAAGTAACAGGAACTTGTAACAGAAACTGGCAGCTAACAGACTGCCCTGAGGTGCATTTTCTGCTACACTTCTCTCCTCTTTATTTTCCAGACAAATCTTTACTGGGATCTTCTGATATGAACCCAGTAAGCCAAATAATTACATAAAGCAAAACTGAAAACAGTAACTTTAGGATTGTCAGTTTTCCTCAAATGGGCTCTAGCTAAGGTTCCCAAGACTGAAGGCTTTCCCACCAGAAGCATGTGGTTTGCTGCCCTTATTACATGGGTTCTTCCTATAGCATTTGGCCCTGGAAAGGGAGGACAGGACTTAACCTAACCTAAGAGACTATCCAATGTGCTTTATATGATCATCAAATCTTGGTCAAAGTTTGACTAATTTTAGCTTTTTTATCTTGGCTAGGCAAAAATCAAAGTTAGCAGAGGGTGGGGTTAGGGGCAAGAAGCAAAAACCAAGTTAGAAAATAGAATATGCACAAACTAAAAGGGAAACAAGGACTGGGGTATGCAGCCTGCAAAGGCACAAAAATCAAAGGTAGTAACGCATTGAGATATGAAGCAATCCTGGGAATGGTGTCCCCGGGCTCAGATTGGTTAGTATCGAGAGTGACCAGAATAGCGCTTTGGGTGCATCATCTCTTCAAAGGGAGCTTCAGAGCTCTCTGGTCCAGGTAAATTCTCCAGAACTTTGGAGTGGTGGATCTAAAGCTGGATTTTTGAAACTTGCAGAGGTTGCTAATATGTACCTGGGTTATATGTATACGTAGGAGTGTCTGTAGGTATGGCTGGTCCTTTAAATGAAGTGGTTCAAAACTGTTCTTGTAAGGCTATATTTTATTTCATTAAATTTTACAGAACTTTATGGGCCATCTGCAGTATGTCATTTTTATTTAATCTTTAATAGTTTTGCCTGGTTTTCAGTTACCTCTATGGCAAATACTGGCCTGTTATCTCTGCCAATATCACTATCAAGATGAGGCCACCTATAGGGAAGATTTCTCATAGTAGGATCCTATAAAATCCTGTTGTCTTCTCAGTGTGGGTAAGGCACATTTTGGGCCAACAAAGTAGATTCAGATAAGCACTAGCAGATAGTTGCTATACTTCCCAGGTTTTGTTTATGTGGAGTCTATCTGCATGTCGTTAAGTGGAGAGAGTCCACTATACTGTACTGCATGTCAGGTCAAGGTCAGGCCGGTGACACAGACACTGAAGCCTGAGCTGGCAGCAGGGGTGCAGTGTCAGAGGTCCAGCTTGAGCTTGCAGAACCCATGATGGCAGCGTCTGGTTCTTAAGTACCAGATACTGGTTTATTGTTTGAGGCTGATGATTCAGTCAATCAAATTCCCAGAGAGACTAGTCCAGACTAGATTATTTTGAATTCAGGTTTGTCATTGTTAGTGGCAGATTTCCACATAGCAGCAAGACTCAGTTTGTTATGTAGCCCATCCCTGTAGGAGATCATTGACAAAAATATCTTCCTTCAAGGTGACCGCAGCATACCTACCCTGGTGGACTCCATTCCTAACAGAGCTACTTAAATTCATAAACAGTGTGTATTTAACACTTGTTAGCAATTCATCTTTAGCTCCAGTCAGCTCCAAAACAGTTCATCAGTCAGTGCCATGCACTTGTGGTCTGGTGGGCACAGCTTGGTGGGCAGGTACATAGCAGTAGTCAGTGGTCTTCAGTTATTTCAGAGGTCCAGGACAGCATGTGACACCTGAACAATTAGGTCTTGCCCTGAGATGAGTTGTCAGTTTTTCTTTAAATCAGAATCAAAGTGGTTTTTCGAGACTAGAAACAAAGGGTGGAGGCAGGTCTTAATGACTGGCTCCAAGCTCTCAGGGGCTGATAGTCTGAGTAAACATTATCATTTCTGTGGGCTCTCTGCTAGACTTTGCAACAGAGCTTTTGTGTCTTTCTAGCAGGCAGCTTGGGCATCATTAATCAAAGAACAATAATATCTCGTGCTGGGAATCTACTCAGATCATTGAGGAGGGCTTCTTCAAGGAAGGTTAGTAAGTTTTTGAGCCTCTGAGAGGGTGAGTCCAGGTCAGTTAAATTTTGAGTTCAGCATTGGGGTCTTTTTATTTAATGACAAACAGGGGCTGTCTGCTAGGAGCCAGTTGAAGACAGAGGAAGGCATTCCTTAGGGCCAGGATGGTATAGCAGCAGGCTGTGTGTAGCAGAAGGCTGAGGAAATGCATATCAAGGAAAATCACAGTGGAATTGGCACTTCAGATATTTTGAACTGGCTTTACAAATTGGAGAGATGTTTTTTCACAGTTTGAGAGTCTATAATCATTTTATGGTCTTGAAGCCTAAGGATGATGGTTGCTTGGGGGACCAAGATAGCAAGAAGGAAGGTGACAAAGAAATAAGCCCAAATCTGTTGTCACAGCCTCCCTGATAACAATGGGAGAGTTTGTGATCTCTTGTGGCAATTGAATCCAGGTGAATTTCATCACATCTCAGGGTTTCCCCAGTTAGAAGGGCTTCTGGAAGCAACTTTCAAGCAGAGGAAGGCAGCTTTTACATCAAGACATGTGAGCCAGGTGGAAACAGCAGTCTCAGAAGTTCATGAGTTGGCAACTGGCTCAGTGGAAGGAATTGGTGTTTGGTGACAAGTCCTCCCAGGCCACAAGTTTGTGCCTGGCAGAAGGGGCAAGAGGCAAGAGTCCTGGTTGTCCCGGTGATGGTGACCTTTCTAGCAGGAAACTTTTGGTTTTAGTCACCCCTGTTTGATATCTCTGAGAAGCAATTGAATGATTTTATGCTTCTGGGCGGTGCAACTGTTGGGAAAGGCCATGACAACTCAGTCATCAGGGCTCACAGGCCAAGTTTTCCTCAGTCAAACTATGGAACTCAGAAGCAATTGCTGATAGTCATCCCAGGCGTGTGTTAGATGACAGCATCTGATAAGGATAAGAAGCAAAAGGCTCTGGAGGGAGGGCCATTGTGATCAAATTAAGGCAATGGCTGGGGCAAACCAGCTCAGTTGACTGAGAGTATGTGAGTCAGGCATGGGTAGGGAAGCTGTAGTTGTTGGCAGTCACTTCAGCAGCCTATAAGGGTGCTAAACCAGAATTTTCAGGAACAAAGGGACTTTTTCTCTCCTTTTATGTTTTCTTTGAATAATTTGGTTTCATTTTTCACTCCATAATCTCACAAAAACCCTTCTTCTTGCAGTCAGGGACTGTGGGTTTTGACTACTCAGTTTTGTAACTTCTTATATGAGTGTTGTATACTATTGACCTATGTGCAAACAAAGGGAGAGTGCTTCTCAGAGAAAGAGAGCATTCAGGTGCTCACCTGCCTGCCCCAGTCACAGGGCCTTGGATGCACTCCAGCTAAGGAGGGCTCAAGGACTCCATTATGGCATGTATTTATTGCCACAGCACTGCAGGGCTCAATTAGCCACTGTGACCAGTGCTTTCCAGTCTTGGTCCACACACGGAGCAACTGTTGCTTAGGCCATCGGATCCACTCACTCACACATTCTTTCAGTAGGCACTCAGAGGTTAAAACATTCCAAACCCTTTCTCTCAAGCTCTGACTAATGAGAGTTGAACAAGCTCTCCTTCTACTCAAGTGGGACTGACAGACAAACTCACTGGAGTTCCCCTTATCTAATGGCCAGAGCAGACTGCATCCTCCTCCCTTTTGGGTCCCAAGAATCATCCTCCAGACTGTAAAGGGGGCTTGAGACATCTTGAGGACATGCCTTCCCACTGAGACCTGGCCATGTCCCTGCTCCACCTTCCAGAGCCATGACCAGTGACCAAAGGGGTCAGCACAGTCGCTCTTCCCAGTTGATGCATCACATACAGTGGCAAGCAGAAATTCTGAAACGACCCCCAGGACTTGGAGCAAGATTTATTTTACATTGAAAAGAAACAAATGGCATAGTCTTCAAAATATCAAGCCCTGGCATTTCATAACCCAGGGCTTATAGAGGATAAGCAAGCAGGAAATACAGAAGCAGAGCATTTGGTGGTTGTTTACTAGTTCTTATAATATGTATCATAGTGACTAGTTATGCATCAAAGTGACCAGCCATTTCTTGCAGACAGAAATAACAGGAACTTGTTATGGGAGCTGTTACCTGGGAAACTGACAGGCTGGGGGTGACATTTTCTGCCATAATTGCAGTCCATTATTGGCTGGCTCCAAGGCACATTGGTATGGTGATTGGTAACAGTTCATGGTAGTAGAAGACAGCAAAAGCAACAAATTCATGAAAAGGGGAAGAGCAAGCCTCTCTTCTTCCCTTATGTTCTAAGCAGGCTGTCTGTCCCAGGGTGGATGTATCACTCACACAGTCCCTCCGTCCTCCTCCTGCACAGGATGTAGATGTTTATAAAGCAATGATTTTGGCTCTCTGTTGAGTCCACTTGTTAAACATCTCCAGTTGACACAATGTTTGAATTAGTACAATGATTTTATTTGTCATTTTCTGAAGCAGCTGCTGAAAAAAACGTGTTCTTGTGATCACTAATACTTAGAGTTCAATAGTGAACAGCACCAACTATTTTCTTTGATGTTTCCAATCTAGTGCATATTGAAGGACCACTATGATCCCAAGGCACAGACAGTACAGAAGATTTTACACACACTGTAAGATTCATATGGAATGATGAAAGATTTTGGAATTTTGTATTTTAAATCAACTCAAGTTAGAATAATTTTTCTGTGCTGTGTATATGTGGTGTCCGGCTGCTTTCATGGTATTTGTGGGAAGCAATGCCTTTGATGCCTTGCCAGTGATCAGTGGTATTTACGCAGATCCATTTCTTGGTTTCTGATTTTTACCCGATGATTTGACTGGTCTGTGCTTTCATGAGTAGCAAGCTGCCTTCATGGCTGGAGCATTATAGTCTTGCCTCAGAGATTGGCAGCCATCCCGCATGGTTCTCTTGAAGTATTCTGAGTCTTTTTTCTCTATTATACATGCATAGAAGCCACTTGGTTATATCCACAAAATAATATGCTGGGATTTTAACTGCATTTCATGGAATCTGTACAGCAAGGTGTAAAGAGCTGCTTTCAGAAAATCTTAAATATTTATTAGGTCTGCATTCTTCTTGTTCTTAACAGATTTGTCGATTTTCATATGAATTTGACATATTTTCCTAGATTTGTGTTTAAGTATTTCTTTTTGTTACTAAAATAAATTATGTTATTTGTACAATTTTAAACTCTAGTTGCTTACTTTGAATGTATAGAAACTACCTTTGCACGCTATCCTTGTATCCTGTAATCTTTTTATAAATTCTTACTAGTTCCTTGACTATTTTAATGTACTTACTGAAATTTTCTACACTTTCTCTTCATCTGTGAAGAAGAGATGTACTTATTACTCCACATTCAGTTTATATCTTTTACTGCTCCTGAGATACTAAGCATGTTTTTTTCTCAGATTTAGTTGTGTTCCACGAGTTTTCAACACACATTTTCCACTTACTTTCAGGCTACTCTCAAGTAACTGTAATTCTTTGTGAGCAAGATGAGGAGATAACAGGCATACCAAATTCTTTTCTCCTTTCCTTTATAATATTACTGTATTTGACTCATTTTTCCAAAAATTTTAATCAATACATGCATTACTATTATTTGAGCAAAATTTTATATTTATATTAAGAACAAGATAAGTAAATTATTTTATTTATTCCTTCTTTTGTAGTCTTACATTGACCTACACATATATGTATATGAATTCCTGAGCATTTTTCTACCTTCTAAGCAAAATTATCATTTCTTCAAGAACATTGATGTTAAATTTTCTCAGTGTTTGGTTGAAGAAGACTTTTGTTTTTCTCTTCATTTAATGAAAAATTACTCTAGACACAGAATTGCAGGTTGAGTTGTTTTCCTTCAATCTGTTAGATTTGCCATTCCACTATCTTTCAGCCTGAATGATTGTAGGGTGAAATTTAGTGTCATTCTTATCCTTGCCCCTTCTAGGCAAAATTGGCTCTCCTTTCCTTCTCCAATTTGAATAATAAAATTAAATGTAGTTTTTTTCCTTTCCTTTCATATTGCTTTGGCTTTATATTCATTATATGTTGGCTTTGGTTTTCCTACCCTGTTACACGTTCCCAGGGCAGTCTCTTTAGTTGGGACCCTGTTCTAGGAGCTTGGAATTCTCCGTTTTCTCCCACCTATGTCTCAAATTGTAGGGAGCATCTGACCCTCTCACAATACTATTCTGAGGAAGTGAAGAACTTTAGCCAATTTTTAGTTAAATAAGCTATTTCCTTGTTGTAATCATAGGAATTCTGTCTTCCAACATTCTTATATGACAGATGGAAAGCCAGAGGTCTAAGTAATTTTCAACTATGTGTCACTGATTTCAAACTATGCTTCAGACTAGGTATACATAATAAAAAAATACAGAGGGCAACATTGTTCCACAGGTGACAGGCAGGAGCATTTCCAATACCCTCACATAATCTCAGTGCACCATTCTCAGCTTGCTGAGAGCCAGGTGCATAAATTTGGTATAAAATCGTGGCCCACAACAGCTGATGAAATAGCCCATCAGGTTCTTCCTTACAATTTACTTTTGCTTCATTTGTTGTTGTGCTGTTTTTGCTTCTGCTGCTAGTGACAGCTTCCAGAGAATCACCGAAATGACAGGTTTCCCACAATCAGTTTGTCCGATCCTTTACAGGCAAATTGAAAGCCATAATTCTATCCGTCAATAGGAAATGCGCTATCTCCATTGTTTGGATTGTCTTTTGAGACAGATGTAAGCAACTGGAATATTATATGGAGTAGAATGAATACTCCATAATTATGTTCCACAAAATTATTTTTTCTTTCAATATATTCGCTGAAAGTCACATGAGAACTGGAGTAATTTATAAAAATCTACACTTTGAAGCAAATGTAAAATGGGTGCATGCATAATGATGGAGGTGAAATTTGTTAAATGGGCTTTATTTTATTTTTTAAAAATTTTTATTACTTTTTTGTGGAAGGAACCAGGTATTGAACCCTGGTCCCTTTATTTTAAATAAAAATAGTCTGATTTTCACCATAGCCTGACTTTCACTTCATAGAATAATTTTAGAAAGTACATAACTTTCAGTTTTTCATTCAACATATTTGGAAGCACTGGTTAAGATTTTCAATATTAAGGAGCCAGAGAGATGGCTCAGTGGAATAAAAGCTTCCCTGGCAAGGGCAAGGGCCTGAGTTTGATCTCTGGTTCCACCAATAAGTAAATAAATGAATAAATAAATAAATAAAATAAAGATTTTCAATGTTAAATATCAATAAAATACTTAACAATGAAAATCTTTTTTTTTTTTTCTGAATGAAAGTTTGTTCAGAATCCAGAAAAAAAAACAAGAAAGTAGAATGAATACTTCAAGAAGAAGAAAAAGAAGATGAGGAGGAAAGAGGGGAAACCACATGGGGATGAGAGCAGAGTGCAATGATCAAAGTATGTTCTATGCAGGTGTGAAATGCTAAAATGAAACGTGTGGTTATAGAGAGTTAATATGGAAACATAAAATGTTTATGTTTTAATAGCTGATCCAAAGTTTGTAAAAATAATCAAATATCAAAACTCGTATATTGTTATTCATACTATTTCAATTAAATCTGAAGACAAAAGGGGCCATAATATTTCCCTGTTGGTGAATAGGAATATCACATTTGAGTAATAACCATGATATTGCATAAGCTATTCATCTAAAATACATGTTTTGAAAAAAGAAATAAAAAAATAAAATACATGTTTTGGGGCTGGGGAAATGGCTCAGTGGAATAAGCACTTCCCTGGCAAGTGCAAGGGCCTGAGTT
>NDGM011049088.1:0-16928 GCA_002564305.1 Octomys mimax | reverse complement strand
AAAAAAAAAACTTCAATATCAATGGTCAAGAAATTAAAACAACACTGAAATTTTTTCCTACTCCAAAAAAGAATGGCTATCATCAAGAAATTAAATAATAATAAATTCTGGCAATAAATAACAAATTTCTGTGGTGAAGAAAGGGACTGTTCTTCACCACTGGTGGAAATGTAAAATAGTACAACTAAATTAGTATGGATATTCATCAAAAAACTTAACGTAGAAATTCCATTACACACAGCCATTCCTCTTATAGATCTCTTCTGAACAAAAGTTAAAGTAACTTTACAGTAATAGGTTCTTTCTCATGTTTACATCAGTATCACTCATAATAGCTAATTAATGGAAACAGCCTATATGTCCATCACCAGATGAATAAAGAAAATGTGATACTTATATATAATAGAGAGGAGGGCCTGTCAATTAGCTCAGTTGTTTAAGCACCTGCTCATGCAAATGCAGAAAGGTGCAGGATACAGTGGTTCAATCCCCAGCTCCACATGCCTTGCCAGACCTGCTCTTAAGGCAGCCTGAGGGGGAAAAAAAAAATTCTTACATATAGCAGACCACTGCTCTGCAAGAAAAGACAAACTTGAGTCATTTGTAGAAAAATGGATGTACTTGGAGTTGATAACATTAAATAAAATAAATCTCACATACAAGTTTAAATGTCATAAGGTTTGTTTTACACAAGAAAACCAAAGGATGAGTAAATCAAAGCACAGAATAAGATAGATGATGGCAAAAAAGGAGATAGATAGAAGGAGACTAAGAGGTGCTGAGATGGGGGAAGTATGGAGGAAAAGGGGACATAAAAACATTAATTTGTCATTGTAATGTACCAACTATCCACACGGAAAATATTCATAATGTACCACAAACATGTATTAATAAAAAAATAAAAGGCTGCAAGTGAAGAGTCAAATCCAATCTTTAGATGGGAATTCTCAGCCAAGATTGTAATCACTCACTGAGTGTATTAATAAACCTTAAAAAATCAAGGTACAAAAAAAAATTGAGGTACAAATGTATTTAAGCACAAGCTGAAAATGAACTGGCTCAGAGTTGGCATAATTCATGACTACCTGGGAACCCACACCTGATGTCACCAAAGATCTCCATATGTCTCCCTCTCCTTGCTCTGGTCTCTGATGTCTATTAGCTTCCATTTCATTTATTTATTTATTTATTTTATATATTTTAGGGGAGGGTCTACAGGGTGTTCTGCGTCTCACTACTAGATCTGACTCGTAGTGATCTGCCTGTTTACATCCTCCCAAGTGCTGGGATTACTTACAGGTGTGCCACCACTCACAGTCTCAATCACTGTTTGAGCATGCCCCGGGGGTGGGGCCAGCACCGCAGGCCCAGGGCATTGAACTCCCAGTTCCCGCACCTGCTTGCAGGCACTTTAATCCACTGAGCTATTTGGCTGGCCCTTTAGCTTCCCCTTTAGCAGTCACCTTCAGTAGTCCATGAATAGTAGCTGAAGTTCTAGACCACAGAGCATCTTATACTTCTGCAATAACAAGTAGATTCTTGTGAATAGACTTCTTGTGTCAGATGCCCAAAGTTGAACCATGGACAAGGGCTTGCTAAACACGTCTTACAAGACTGGACATTTGTTCCATCTCTATAGAAGAGAAATGCGTGTGATGTAGTTATCACAGAAGAAAAAAACAGATAAGAGAAAGTTGTAAATAAGAAATTTTTTTTGGTAGGGGAGCTGGCTCAGAATGCCTTCAAGGCATGGTTGGCTGGCTGGAGTTGTGGGAATCGAACCACAGCAACCTGAGCCTGACTGCTTTGTTGAAGCAGCCACTTAAAGAACTGAGCTAAGGGGCAGGCCTCTGAAAGTTGTAAATAAATACTCACTACATACTTATCTTGGACCTTAATTCAGTGAGAATGAGAATATGGATAATAAATAAATAAAGAGACAGAACAGCAAGAGACAGAAACTATTTTACAAAAATTATTATCGAGGTTAAATCCTAGTTATCACAGCAGGGGCAAGAGGAGATTTGGCTGAAATTCTGTAAGTCCTTCCTGACAGTTTCTGGATCTGTCTGTCTCTGGTGATGGCATGGTCAGGTCACTGCCGATGGTGAGAGGAGCTCTTCAGGGCTGGGCCTAATGCCTTCCTGCTGAAGAATGAAGTGGACAGCAGGTCCTGAGTGACAAAGAGTGGCTTCCTCCAAGTTGCTTAGACCTGTGTTCTTTTCATTTCCTTGACAACAAACAGTACAAGGAAAGAGTGCCAAACTGCTCAGCTCTCCTGACCCAGAAGACATTTTTTCTGAAGAAATCAGTGGTTCCATACAAGGTCATAAAAATTTCAAAATTGTGCATATTATGCCTAAACTACACAACAATGAGTAAATGAGTTAGGCCACATCAATAGGAGAACAACTGGACACCTCAATTAGGATTTTAAGCACATTTCTTAACTCCTACTCCCAAAATGCAATTTTGAAGCCTGGGAGAAAAGGGATTCAGTGAGTGGGCTTATGTGTCAGCTGGGCACTGCCCAATTGGTGACAACAGCTGGTGCCTCTCCTAGACAGCACCAAGCATCACAATAGGCCTGGATGCTTGTAATTATCAGTGACCAAAGGCAGGGACAAAACAGACTTGTGAGCAGGCAGCTAAACCCCAAGAACCGAAACTGAAGAGGTAGGCTGTATTCTGACCCCAGTACCCACATAAGTGCACATCCAGCCTAAGCAAGCCAAATAAAAGCTCATATCAGTGGTGCCTTAAAAAGAATGTCAATGATTCTCATTTTCCAAGACCATTCCCATCTAGACCTTCTGCTTTGCTGGAATAAGTTCTCCAGCTCTCCATGAGAAGAGGTAGGTTTTTACTGCAATCAGTCAGTAGTAACTATACTTCATCCTACATATGTTACAAGATCTGAATACCATTCTAATAAACTTATTTTTAACTTAATTTTCTCTTTCCAATTACAGTTGGTTTTATATCCTTACACTTGTTTGAAAAGTTTTATTCTAAATTTGACTGTATACCACAGTAGAATGCACTAGCATTCCTTGTCTAAATATTAATTTTCTGCCATGCTTAAAGTTGGATTTTATTTCTAAATCCTTTGCAATTTTATATTATTTAATATACACATTGATTAAAACATTGAAGCATGTACTGATATTTAATTTGAATGTGTTTTGTGATATTCCACAAAATAAGTGGGATATAATATAAGACACAAACAGAAAATTAAATCATTTTTGAACCTCCATACCACTTGGAAAAATAACAGTGAGTTTCCTTAGTTTTTGCTGAGGCCATGGGTGACATGGGCTGGAGGATCAGCAAAAGTTATACTTGTTGTTGGTCCTACCCCACAGCGAGCAAGTTTCTAGGAACCACACCAGGCTTGCTCCCTATGTGATCCTCCAGGCCGCACCCCCAGGTTCACCATGTGCCCTCTGCCTTGGCTTCTCTGGAGTAAAAGTCCTGTTCTCTTGCTAACTGCTTGCCCATCTCCTGGTGATTCACTTGTCCTAACATCAACCAGCCACCTGTGACACTTCCCAAATCTTCCTCCTACAAACCTCATTTTTTCACTTCCTTTTCCAAATGTTCTTCTATATCACATTAATATACCTAACTTGCTTAGAGATCACTTGCATCCCTCTCCCAATTACAAAATAAGATATCACAGACGTCCACCTGGCAATATCCTTCTTGCTCCACTAAAGCATGGCTGTGCCCTACTCTGCATATAGTTGTGAAATCTGCCTCTTTAGACCACATGAGTCCTGGAACGGGGTCATATCATTACATCCAAGTTTTTTTTTATATGTAGCAGGTAACTTTATGTGTTATGGTTTTATATTCTGAAATAATTATAAATGGAAACATGTAGCAATATGAGCCAGAAGCTGACTGTCCCTAGGGAGCAAGGAACAAAGAAGAAAGCCTAAGGAAATGTGTCCTCCCAAGTAACTCTGGCAAGCTGGGATAAAGCGAACAACAAATTCCTGAGGCTCCCTGTCTTGTCTTTGTTCCTTTACCTGGGGTGCTACCAACTAATGATATGTAAACTTCAAGCTTAGTGAATGCCAGAAGGCGATGTAAATAGCAGCTTGTTTACAGCAAACTAGTTACCCACACTCCTTAGTCTGTTTTTAGCCCTCAGTAAATGTGAGAAGTTTTGGTGGCTCAGTGGCTGGGACTCACTTAGAGCAAGACTAAGCTCAGTGAGACCTCTGAGCCTATATTAATCCAGTCTTCCAGTTTTTTCTCTTGGTTTCAATTGAAAATATGCAACAAACATGATCACCATATTGTCAGTCTAGGCACACAGTCTCTAAATATCTAAAGCCGAGTATAATTTTCTTTTTTAGACAACAAAAGAATATATGGGTTTGTTTCTTGTCCAAATACTAACTTTCCCCATCATGCAGACTATAGCGTTCTCAAGCTTTACTAGCAAATAGTCCTTGCTTCAAGGTACAGTAAACACTTACAGGATCTGATGTGTCTCCTAAGGTAGAAATGTCTTTGAACTCTGTCTTATTTTAAAAATACATAAAAATTAAAGCACCTGCTTAGGCAAATGCAAGGACTGGGGTTCAATCCCCGGAGTGCCATGTCGGCCCCACTCCTGGGACCCACTGAGATGAGGATTGAGACTGGGCCTGGTGGTGCACAAGCCTGTAATCCTAGCCCTGGGAGGCTGCAAAGAGGAGGATCACTATGAGTCCTATCAGTGCAGTGAGACCCTATAGACCCTGTACTAAATACATTTTTTTTAAAAATGGGAGCCTCTCAAAAGCTACATAAAAGGGGCCAGGGAGATGGCTCAGTAGAATAAGCACTTCCCTGACAAGCACAAGGGCCCGAGTTCAATCCCCAGTTCAGTCAAAAAAAGAAAAAAAAGAACAAAAACCATGAAAATTTTGCCTTCACTAATCAAGTAGACTGCAGTCAAGTCAAATACATGAGTTCTGCTGGGCATGGTGGTGAGAGTTTATCAGCTCAGCACTCAGGAGGCTTAGGAGGGAGAAGCACGAGGCCAGGAATTTGAGACCAACCTGGGCAACACAACAAGAGCACCTTTTAAAATATGTGAGTTCAATTTATCTGTGTTTCATACATTCCTTCATATTCATCCCTGATCCCTTGGCATGCTCTTGCATGCTAATTTGAAAATGCATTTAGACAAAGATTAATATTTTTTAAATATTTATCTAGCTATGTATTTATTTATTTATTTGGTACAGGATCTTGCTACTCAGACTTGTAGTGATCCTCCTATCTCAGCCTCCCCAACACTGATATCACAAGCATCCACCGCAACACCTGGTTTCAGTGGCCAGCATGGCACATCCAGGAATTCAGGGCCAGCATGTCTTGTGGTACCAGGGATCGAACTTGGGGTCCTTGAGCTTGGCAGGTGGGTGCTTAAACTACCAAGCTATCTCCCCAGCACCAATATTTTTTTCAAGAAAAAAATCTTGTTATTTGTTGAGCAAATATAATATGACTAACAAAATTCACTTCCCTTTACCTCTTCTTAAAAGACCTTGGTTTCAGTTTTTCCATGCTAGGAAACAGGACAGCTTCATTTCCCTAAGTATGTTGTGAATTTGAAAAGCTTTTGTAGCAATCCTGCTGTTTCAACCTTCCCAGTGTTGGGATTACAGTTGTGTGCCACCATGCCTAATTTCGGTGACCTGCTTGGCAAGCACGGGGTAGAGCCTGCATGGCATGTGGTACTGGGAATGAACCCAGGCCCTTGCACTTGCCAGGCAGGCACTTAGACTGCTGAGCTAGCTCCCCAGCCACTGGAAAGATTTTGCTAACATTTCTGAAAGAAAACAGCAGTTCTAAGCTTCCACAAATTAATAAAATACATGCGATGATTTTTTTTTTATTTCTAACTTAATGAAAATATGCTAACTCTTTGTACCCACAGCCATGTCTATAATTAGTGAGAATAATATCAACAAAGAATCAATATAACTTATTTATTTACTGTTTCAACTTTATACCTTATCTATAAAAGGAAAAAAACAATTAAGCCTAACATATTTAACATAAAAGGAAATTTTACTGGCTTAAATCAACACACTTTTTGGTGTGCATTCATTAGAAAATTTGTATATCTATTGAGATCTTTGAATAAATAACATAATCCAAAAGTGGGTATTTTAATGAGAATTTACAGACCTTTACATGGAAGACTTAAAACAAAACAAATGCCAATTGACCTGAGAGTGTAGGTCTTTACAAATAAAAAAGCAGTTATTACTGTACAGTAAAGTTTTTCAAAACAATAGTATGCAAAGAAGCATTACAATGTGGTGGGCAGGGAACAGGGAAGGAGAGTTATAAGAAAGGCAGATGTCACACCTCAAGAAGTCACAGTCACAGGGAGGTCTGCAGATCCTGGTGGGCCTCGTGGTGTCCCTGAGTGCTGGGCCTGTTTTTCACAACACAGGAGAAACTGAGCAAAGGTCCCTTTGAAAAGCAAGATGGGGGAGGCCCTGGAGGATCTTTGAGCTCTTAAGATCCTTTATGGCAACAGCTTGCCTCTTCTGCCCACTTCAGTGAAGGTTGTTGGTATATGACTTAGGGGTGAAGCACTGGAGCTTTGGCAAGTTCATGTTAAAACTTGATTTCCCAGTTTAGGACGATAGTTGATGCAGAATTCATTCCAAATGACATTTTAAAGGTGCCCTACAAAAGAGCTTAGTGTATTGAATAAGCACCAACCGCTTTTGCTCTTATGCATAGTCCCCAGAGGGAAGACATAGAGCAGATCTCATCCTCCCTGTAGTTAGAAACATTACAGTGTCTGCAGAATATGGCACCTCACGAACAACCATGTTGTCAGCCTGTGTCATTAAGAGTTACATTTGGAAATTTTTTTCTCAGCTCAAAATTCAATCATCTGGGCTGGGGAGATGGTGCAGTAGAATAAGCACTTGCCTGGCAAGCGCAGGGTCCTGAGTTCAATCTTGGGTACCGGAAAAAAAAAAAAAAACCTTTAATGATCCATGGGCCAGCCAAATAGCTTAGTGGATGAAAGCACCTGCAAGCTGGTGCAGGGGCCGGGGGGTTGATCCTGGGGGCCTGCTGTGCCAGCCCCACCCCTGGAGCACGCTGAGACAGTGATCAAGATCGGGCATGGTGACCAGTGCCTGTAAATAATCCCAGCACTTGGGAGGCTATAAATGGGCAGATTACTATGAGTTGGATCTAGTAGTGAGACTCTGAATATCCTGTAGACCTTTCCCTAAAAATACAAAAAAAATCATCTATATTATAATCACTTACCACATATTTTAAAATGTGAACAAATCAATTTAGTGCCTTCTTTATTGTTGTAAATGGGATGGGATGTCATTTCCCATCCCAAATAATATTTTGTTTTCTTTCACAAAAAATACACACCCTAAACAAAACAAATAAAGAAGCCTAAGAAGTAGATGGTAGGAGAAAGTACATACAATCATTTTACATAAAATGTAATATAGATATAGAGATACTACTTTATCTGTCTAAGGGGACTTTGCTGTGGCTCTGCATTCTCTTATCTCAATTCTCAGCTGTAATTATGAGACACCACAACTTAATAAGACCTTTTGGAGCAATGATTACATAATTACATTCTTTGTTGTTGTTGTTGTTGTTTAGGGTCGCTGAGATTAGAGGAAAGCAGTGAGCATCACCATATCTTGTTTCTGTGGTCAGCAGGGCCTGCATGCATGTGGCCCTGGGAAGCAAACCTGGGTCCTTGTTGCTGGCCAAGCAGGTGCCTAGATGGCTAGACTATCTTCCTGGCCCTATACTTGCATTTTAAAGCTAATGGGAAAATTAGTAACTCCTTTATTCTCCAGTGTGAAAATCAGTTTTAGTTCAAATGCTCTTCCAATGCAAAAGTCAGGGGCCTGCCCCTTAGCTCAGTTCTTTAAGTGGCTGCTTCAACAAAGCAGTCAGGCTCAGGTTGCTGTGGTTTGATCCCCACAACTCAAGCCAGCCAAACCTGCCCTGAAGGCATTGGAAGAAAAAAAATCCAATGCAAAAGTCGAAAGATTTCTTAGCAAGCAATGAACTTTCATAGCACCTTGACGGCCCACTGTCAGGAGTCATACTTCCAAACTGTTTCCTAGTTAGTAACTTTAATAATGACAGGAAGGAGAAAAGAAAGACAGAAAGGGAAGGAAAGACAGACAATAAGTAGCTCTATCCAAGAACAGTCATTTCTGCTACATAATTCTGCTGCCTAAAATTTGGAATAATGAGCCATTGTGGATTTGAGGCTGTACTGCATTATGGCATTTTCAGAGGCACTTACACGACACATGGTGCCATCAGTCTAGTAACATAGCTGAGTGACCATGAGACAAACTGATACCAAGTGTGTGTGGACAGGCTCATATGTCAACATAAAATGTGCTCTAACTTTTAGTCTTCTTATTGGCTAGGTCATTTCTTTTGATATTAATCAAATATAACGTTTAAATCTAGCAATGACTCTATAGCAGACATAAAGAGAACTTATGAGATCATTTTGCAAAGTGAATGTCTTGCAAATGGACTTTGAGTTACAGATGCACTCTACAAAGGACTAACCAAGCTCCACCTGATGATGTGGTAGGCAGGATCCCAAGGTGGAGTCTAAACAATGTCTGTCATAGACCCCAGGATATTGACTCAAGAATACCACACAGATGAATGTTTACTAGATGACAGAAGAGACTAAAGATATAGTTAATATTGCCAATCAGCTGACTTTAAGATAAAGAAATTATTCTAAACTCCTGTGGGTAGGCCTGATATAAAAACCCAAGTCTTTAGAAGGAAGCTAATTTCCTGGCTAGTGTCAGACAATGGGGAAGTCTAAGAGATTCAAAGCATGAAAGGATTTGATATGTAGTATTGCTAGCTGAGAGACAGAGAGCTACCTGAGAGAAAAGTCAGGGCTTCTGGAGCAGAAATACAACCACCCAACGACCGGCTTGGAAATGAGGATCTCAGTCAGATTCTGCAAAAACCTGGATTCTCCTTTCAGTTTGAGTTTGGAAATGGACTCTTTCCCAGAATCTCAAGGACCAATACCCTAATTTTGGCCCTGTACCATGGTGAGCAAAGGACCCAGTTAGTTCTACCAAGACTTCTGCCCTACAGAACAGTGAGGGTTGTTTTAAGCTAGTATATTCGTGACTATTTTCATGGCAGCAATAACAAACACAGGCAAAGTACCCAAGAATGGGCAAACAAGCAGGAAACTCCAGCCCAGTCGGCCTGAAGAAGCAGAACATCCCAGGAGAGCAGAGGCAGGGCAGTGTCCTGTTCAGTTCATCCCTGCCTACCAGAGGCGGAAAGCAATACCACCATGGACCTACCCCTGGGCCACCTGGATGCAGCAACCCACACATGAGTAAAGTTTTATAGGGGTTCTCTTTTAAGGGAGGAAAGACAGTAAAAACTCATCCTGAAATTTTTTAAATGTTTTTTTTTTCAAAGAATCCTTCCTGGTTTGAGCTTAAGAATTAAAAAATCCTTTAAAATCTGCATCAAAATGGTTTTCTTTAAGGCACTGTTTTTTGATAACTCAGCACATATAAAATTTGCCTGTGGCATATTATGTCAGAGGCATATTCCCATTTTCTCAATACTCCTTGTTAATTTGATTTAATATCTCCTTCTTTTACCAAGCATCCTACCCAAAATATCTAGTTCCTCTCCTAGAAAAGCAAACATTGGTCCTTATTTATCCCCATGGACTAAAGTAGCAGCCTTAACAGGTGTAAAAACATGCAATAGAAGATGATCAAAAATGGACCAAAGTCAACCTCTTCTTTCACGATCACAAACAAGATGTTCACTTACTGAGCTGTCACAGATCTTTAGGAGAAACCCAGACATTAGAAAGTAGGAGGAAAAGAGCTCGCAGAGATTCAAACTGCACACAGAGTAAAAAGAAAACCTTTTTGTGGTCTTCATGAGACGTGCTGCGAATTGATTAATATTTCAGTTCATCTTTAAAGTAGCCCTCTGGATATATAAATGGAAGCAAAGTGTAACGAGCAAGTTTGTTAAGTGAAATGCAGGTAAGAAAAATGCCAAGCATTACAAATTTCATCTGCACACAGTTCAGTCTAATCAGGAGAAACAAATCAATCAGAAGGCATTTGATCTGTGTTTTCTTGCTAGCATTAGTTCTATAGCTAGTCCAGCATCCTAGGAGCTAGGATTTGTTTTCCTTACTTGTGTTATTAATTTATTAGTGCAAATTTACTCCTGTCAAAACAGATTTACAACAGTGAATCTACCCACCACAACTATTATGGGCTTCAAGGACACACAGTCCAGAACATGAAACACTTCAGTTGTTTTAGTGCTTGCTAATATGTTTCAGCTTCACTCATATAAAAAGATAAATAGCCATAGTCTTGCTTGAAAAATATTTTCATATACTTCTGATTTTCCTTGCATTTTCTTTACAAAATCTAAAGTTATTTTTAATCTGTGAATCATCACTTGTAATCACAGCTAGTAATGTTGGTAGTTCTCCCTACATGAGACTATTAAAAAAAAAATAGGGCTGACTGCACCTCACTGACTTCACTCCCGACTGCAGAAATGTTCACATACTTTGAAGTTATATCTGTCAGCCTCAATTAGGGCAACACTCTCCCAGCACCCAACCTGTTTGTCAGCAGCAGCACTGTTCTCAGAGAAAACCCAGCTCAGTACCCGCTCTATTGCCCTTGGCAAACTCAGGATGTCATAAAAAGATATAGATGGAATATGGAATCCTCCAAGCATCAGGACATTGAGAAACATCCAAGTATTTATACCAGCCACCTTGAGAACTTTGACCACTGTTTGCAAATGGACTCACCCAATGTACCTTGCCTTCTTTCGAGCCCTGTAAAGAAGCCTGATTCTCTTTGTTCCCTGTGGACAGTCCTTTCACCCTCCCTCTACCTGCACCCAGATATGAGATCATGTGCCTCAACCATCTTCAGAGTCTGTGGAGTGCTCAGTCTCTGCCTCATGTTGGTTCATTTACAATATCCAAGGTTTTAGAATTTTTATAGAAAATGAGCATCTCTGTATTACACATGAAATAAAGATGTATCAAGTTAAGGATTAAGCTGTGGTGTTAAGAGACAGTATGAGGTGACTGTCCTTGATGAGAACTATTTAAGTAGTACACAGGAGACCAAATCCCTGGGCTTCACTCCAGGTACAACTTTCCATTCTCACAGTTCCTCAGCCCCCAGCCCTCCTCCTCTTCTTCTTGGATAACTGCCCTAATCTCTGCAGGCAGAAGAAACCACCTTCTGTGCCTGGCCCCAGCACTTCTGTAGACTTCCACCAGACCTCCCATAATGGGATAAATAGGTATTTTCCTTTCCATGTCTGTAAATTTGCATCAAACTACAGTAAGGCTATTATGGCTTGTGTTTAGATGTCTCCCCGAAGCCTCATAGATTAAGGGTGTGAATGCTACCCACACTAAGCAGTCAGGATAAGATAAAAGAGACAGAAAGAGGTCTCGTCTTGCTTTTGCTGTCTTGTGACTACAGTGAAATGTTTGTCCTCTGTGATGTCCCTCTGCCATGTGCTACTACGCCTTGGAGCCAGCCAACTGTGTATGGACTGAAACTGCTACAAACTGTAAGGCAAATAAACTTTTTCTCTTTAACTCTGGGTGTTGGGTATTTTGACTCAGCAATGAGGACAGTAACTAAGACATAGGCAGACACTAACTTTTCTACTCTGTATACAGAACAGTCTTCAAGAGCAATAAAACATTTTTCAAAATTAAAAGAAAAAAACACTTCAAGAAAAAATTGCAAATACCAAGCAATAGTATACAAGGAATTTCTTGTGTTTATTTATCTTTAAATACACTGAAAGCTCGGTTAAGCCACATGGTGCAATGAAAAGTTTTAAGGTCACCTGAATTAATATCCTGTCTCTTCCACCTTCCATCTAGGACATTCATTTCTCCATAATACCCACCTCAGTGAATCATTGTATAAAGATTAAATGAGAGACGTGATAACAAAGCAGATACTAACAAAATATCCTCAAAACAAAAAGGATGACATCTGCCAAACTACTTCAGCAAAACTTCTTGGAGGATACAGTATTTGAGCTTTACCTCAAGTAGCAAAAAGGATTTGGGCAGACAGACTTTGATACAAAGCATCATCCATGACAGTTGACCTGCTTAAAAATATTCCCAGATGTACCTAAATCTAGCTGTATTATTTTCTGAACTAACTCCTCATAGCAGTATGAGAGTAACCACACATGTACACAATCCAGCTTCAAACTCCAAGAATATTGTAAACTAGAGAAGAAACATAAAGTGGCAGTAATAGCATTCAGGGAAGATTCATACTTTAGCAGAAGAATCTTCCCCAAAATGGTGCTGAGTGCTGTTGGGCTGATCATCCATCTGCACAGAAGTACATACTGTAATAACACAGAGCGGGCACGACAGCATCTACTAGCATTTAAACAAACACAGCGTACATAATAATTTCCATGTGTGGATGATTTCAGTGTTACAGAGCAGTCTAAAGCAATCTCATTTACTTTTATGGTTAAGTGTTCAAGAAACATCTTTTTTCTACATCTGAATGCTTTCATGGCTGAAGGGAGGCCAGTATAGCTTGGAAAACAATTTACAATGATGTGTAAAGTGGTTACATTTTCCAACAGGTCTGTTTGCTCAATTACTCCACCTACATTAATAGTTCGGTGGCATTTGATATATAATAGTCCCAATCCAATCACACACTTCAGCTAGAGGAGAGCAAGTTTTATCCAAATGGAAAAGAGCCCAAGTTTGAAGTTGATTACAAACTCAGGTTGTAGTGCTGATCATTTACAGCTGCTGTCACTGAGAAGGCTGCTGCTGGCAGGCTGACCTGCGATCACTCTAACGCTAGTCCATTTCACTTGAGATCTGCAATGAGGTTGGGCTATCAGAAAACCAAAGCAATTGATTCCTCTCTATTTCTGTTGAGATAAGTGGAACAATGTGCAATTTGGTTTAGGTCCTAAAAAAAAAATCCAGTTGTAGGAAAGGGCTTTAGAAAAGAGATAAAGATACAAATGCCAATTTTCATAGTACCTTGAACACAATAGAAATTCAATAAATGTGAAGAGAATTATTAAGAATTGAAATTTGAAAATCCAAAGATAAGAGCAGAAACTGAAAGAATGCAGTGTGGTTGAAATACTCATCTTTAATGTCACTTTGGTTGCTTTTCATCATCTGTGGATGAATTTAGCTGACTCTGAATAGGAGTCCCAGGGTAGGCTCTGGTCCACCATAGTCTAATCTCCCTACAAAGTGCAGTTGTGCTTTTTAAATGTTAAGTCACACCATATTACTTCTCCTGCTCAAAATTATCTAAAGGCTTCTTTTATTTCATGTATTTAGTACAGGGTCTCACTACAAAGATTGGATTCATAGTGATCCCCCTGTTTCCAGCTTCCCAAGCACTGTGATTACAGGTGCCCACCATCAGGGCCAGTCTCATTTTCTGCCTCAGATCACCCCACGGGTCCGAACCTGGTCCCTGTGCTTGCCTAAGCAGGCATTTTAGTACACCGAGATAGCTGGCTGGCCCTTCTAATGGCTTCTGACATTATTCACAGTAAAAGCTAAAGTCTTCCCCAAACCCCATAAGTCTCTCCTGAATTTCCAGCTTCACTCTGTCACACTCCCCATGCATACACCAACCAAGGTACACTCTTGAATCCTCACAAGACACGAAACCAGCACTTACCCTGGGATTTATATGGCTATCTTGTAGCACATGCTATTCCCTGCAGACTTCTCTTCACTCAGCCTTTTTTTCAAGATCCCTTTCTTCACCTATTCAAAGAGGTCATCTCTACCCATATCTAAAGTAGAAGATCTACATTTACTCCCTTTTCCTGCATAATTGTTTCTTTTTAGCAGTCATCACTGCTAAAAATTAGAATATTTTTCTAGCTATTTAATGATTTGTTACAGTTTGTGTATAGGTGTCCCCCAAAGACTCAGGCAGTGCTGGGGCAGCTTCTGGAGTTTGTGATTGATTATTGTGGGTGTGGATTCTGCACCTGCCCTGGGGCAGGAATTTGCATTTCAGTGTAAGGTGGGAAGACAAGCTAGCTGCTTGAGCAGCCCTTGCAAGCATGCCTCCACCATGAAATTTTGTTCTCTGCCATATGCCACTCTGCCTTCAAGCCAGCTGAGTATGGACTGAAATCTCCAGTAAGTGAGAGATTTCAGTAAGATTGTGTAAGAGATCATCTCTACCCATATCTAAAGTAGAAGATCTATATTTACTCCCTTTTCCAGTAAGTGGAGATTTCTCTCCAGTGTGAGTTAAATAATGCTTTCCTTCCTTCATTTTGAGTCTCAGGTATTTGTCCCAGCAATAAGAGAAGAGTAACTAAGACATAATTCATCTGTCTTTGCCATTAGAATACTAGATACAGGAATACTGTACCCAAGAACCTAGAACTCTGGTTGCCATGCATCACACACTCAGAAGCGAATGGAGGAGGGAGAGGGATGGGAGGCAAGTTTTCTACTCAGATATTTGTGCCTCTGGGGCCCAAATGACAGAATGTGTGAACTGTCTGGACAGCAACAATTTCTCTTCCCTCTGAATCCATTTGTTAGAGACAGCAACATCAGGAAAAGTGCTTGGGCTTTGGAAGCAGAGACCAGAATTGAAGTCCTACCACCACCACAAAGTAGTGTCTTATCTTTGGACAAGTATTTTCATCTCCCTAATAAACTGTTAAAGCTTTAAACACCTATATGTATTCACCTAAGCACAGGGCATACTTGAGCATGCTCAGGAAAATCATTGAGAGAATTAAGGTAATAACTTCCACTCTTAAAAATTGGCAAACATGCATAATCAATAAATACTATCATTCTTCCCTGACTTTATTGACTCAATCTTCCCAGCATATGACCATTGAATGCACTTAGGATAACCTACAAATGGTTGGGCCACTGCTATAAGACCACTGCTATGATTTCATTCAATCTATGATTTGCAAACAAAAGAACACAGGTAAAGGCACTTTGAAAATGTTAACTCGGTATACAAACTGAAGAAATTATCATTGCCTTTGTAAAAATCTATTATAAAATACGATTTTTTTTCTCTTTTCACCAAAATGATGCTGAAGGCAAAAAAGGAAATTCCTGTCCTTCCCAAAGCTGAAGCAAAAGCAAAAGCTTGGAAGACCAAGAAGCCAGCACAAGAACTGTGAGTCACCCACCTTCCACTCTCAAGACACTGCAGCCCCTGAGGCCACCCAAATACCCTCTGAAGAGCACCCATGGCAGAAAAGAGCATGACCACTGTGCCAGCTTTGAGCTCTCCCTGGCCACAGTGTCAGCCATGAGGAAGACAGGATGCAGTGCGCCTGTGTTCCTCGTGGATATCAAGGCAACAAACACCAACTCAAACAGCTCTGAAGAAGCTTTGCGCATTGACATAGCCAAGGTCAGCAGCCTGATCAGACTAGAGGGAGAGAAGAAAGCATATTTGACTGGATCCTGCTTACAGGGTTTTGATGTTGCCAACAGAATTGGGATTATCAAAACTGAACCCAGCTGGACCATTCTAAATGCACACTTTTTCAACATAAAATAAAGAATGGGGTTTTGTGTCATAAGTTTATCAATTACATTAATTGAGAAAAGTCCAAGAAAGATGAATCTGGGGTAAGAAATAAGTCATCTGAAGATAAAACAGGAATAGGAAGATGAAGACTGTCAAGGGGAATGACCATCAGTGAGAAGGCCAGGGTTCTGCCTGGGCAGAGATCCCAGGGAGCTCTCCATCAGACTCCTGATAGCAAGAGTTTCCATCTTCAGAGAAGAGAGAAAAGCAAGCAACACCCCAGACACCTGGCTTTTCCATGCCCATCTTTACTGCAGCTATATGGCCACAATTGAGAAAAGGACACAGTAGTAGAAGCAAGTAAAATATAAGCAACAGGAGAATTGTATTCATATTTATCATCATCCCATGTGGACTCCTCCGGAATTACCTCTGTCAAGCACATAGTTCTACAAAGAAGGGAGCTGGCATTTGTCTGAGGTCCTCTAAATGATGACTGGGACTAGGCTAGACACCATCACACTTATTCTCTCCTTTTCATCCTCACACAATCCAAATATACTTTATTATCCCATTTTCTAAAGAAAAAACTGAAACGCAGGGAATTTGTGACAGTATTGAAGTCAGAAATAGTATTTAACTACAAATCTATAAAAAAAAAAGAAAGAAAGAAGTCATCTCTTGCATTTGTATACTAGAAGTTTATCACATAAGTGTTTTCATAAGCCCACCCATAAGTTTATCCTCATCCATACATCTTGAGAGACAAATAATACACATGGTTTATATCAATAGATAACAGAAGAAGCTGACACTGAAAGAAATTGCATGCTTTGCTTAAAACTGTACAAACAATGAATGCCAGAACTAAGACTTGGACCCACTTCTCTAATGCTGAGAACCAAGTTTCTTCCACTGAGATGATTTGCTCCTTCTCCACGGAGGGCTAACCTATTTGTGTAAACCACATGGACTTTTTAAGTTGAGCTGTGAAAGGGCACAACTCCCATACAGAAACTCCTAAGTAATGTCCTAAACCTCATGATTTATCTGGGGTAATAAAAGCCATTGGTACTAAAAGTTACATTTTTAGTTATATAGGTCTTGCTTTAACATGGTCTTAAACATCCAGCAGAAAAAATATAACTATGAGGTATTAAAAGTAATGCCATGTTCTTTCACAGACAGCAAATTGGTCAAGCAATGGCTGTGACTCATCCACATGACTGACACTCACAAAGGATCTACAAACTGTGGTACAAGGCTTCAGGATAAATCCTGAGG
>NDGM011049032.1:0-14102 GCA_002564305.1 Octomys mimax | reverse complement strand
TGGAATAAGCACTTCCCTGGCAAGCGCAAGGACCTGAGTTCAATCCCCGGTTCTGAAAAAAAAGAAATATATATGCATCTTATATATGTGGATATATAAAAATCTATCTGCACAGGATAATGTGGATTGTTATACTGCAGATGTCTGTTGGTCTATTGAAAGGAGAAGTTAATGCTTACTTGATTTTGCTTTCACCTTTCACCTTTCAAATATTTGTATAACTTTTTGACCAGTTTCGTATGCTTACATCCGGTAATTTTTTTTTGAACTCAGGGCCTTGCACTTGCCAGTCAAGTGCTTCTTCTACTGAGTGCTTCTTCTACTGAGCTGTCTCCCGGCCCTGGTAATCTTAGCTGATTTAAGACAACACTGGATGCAACACAACAACCGTTGTTGTATTCCTATTATTTTGTTTAGTGAAATTCTGTGTCGTTTTTCATTTTTATTATGTTATTCATTTAAAAAAATTAATGAAGGTGATATAAAGACGGAAAAGAGCCAAAGCTGATTTAACTTGAACTTTATAGCTGCCATTATTTTAATCTGTGGTATTAAGAAAATGCTTGAATTTTCTAGAAAAATCAGAACATTTGATTATACAAAGTATTTGTAAGATATAACTGGAATTTCAATGGATTTGCGGGAATGTAAGTACAACCATGGCTGGGAATAGCTTAGAAGAAAGTTAGTAAAGTCAGGAAGGATTTTTAGCTATGCCCCAACAGTTAAACTCCTGAATATTTATCCAAAATAACTTATAATAGATGACCTTAAAATTACATGTGTTAATGTGCCATTTGTATCATTAGAGACTGGGTTATGATACCATTGTCCTACAGGAACTTCCTAGTCAAAGAGCCTTGATTATAAATATGATAATAGAATCGATGAAAATCTTTTGAAAAAGTGCTGATGTTCTAGTAATATCCTCCAAGACTGTTATTAGTCTGTCTTTGAATCTGGACAGTGTTTGGTCTGTTAGACTTTTTTCATCCAAGATTATGTAACAAAGATGGACAGATTCTGAAAAATCCGCAAGTCCTACAACAGACTGAAGACCAAGGGAGCTGCAGCACAGTACCACTTCTACAAATCTCAAAGCATATAAAATAATACTTGATGTCTGGTAAGGATTCATAAAATTTAAGCATATATGAGAAACACATTGGAGCTAAATACCCAGAAATATGAAATGTGGATAAAAGAGAATTGAGTACTTACAAATACCTGAATCCCTACATCAAATGCATTGCAGCCTTGCCGCAAAATCTGATTGAGTGCTCTAAAGCTAGAAGCACAATTAACTCAATCTTCTATGCCTAAGCTACCAGCAGTTATATTAATAAATGGCAACGTACAATTGTTGGGTGGAACTCTCTTTAGCATCACTGCTAGCTTATAGCGTACATTTCTTTTCTCTTGTTCGTGATTATTAAATTACATTTTTTATCTGGTTAGAATACTTGTTTTTTCCCTACTCACTGCCTTTTTAGTTTGAGACATCTTTTTGGTTGGCTTTTACTTTTTAAGTGACAATTCAATAGATAAAAGGAATATTTCAAACTTCACAATTACTGCAAGAGGAATAAGAGAACAAAGGATGGTGAAGGGGAAAAGATGCACTAATGGCGAGTGAGAATATGATAAATGTTTTCTAATGTTTGAAACCCCTTCGTCTGTCATATAAAAGGGTTAGCATGTTTTGTTACACATTCGATGATTTTCATTACTTGAAATTTGCAGCTCAACACAAGACAGTCATCTATTTAGAGCTGTCCACACAGGGAAAGAACAACCGTTGAAGAGTGTGAGCTCACTGCGACCAGCGTGCTCAAAACTAGGGGAGCGTGACAGATTTGAGTCAGTTCTGTGTCACTCAATCAGTGCTTTCCACTTAGCTGCAGTGTAACATCTGTGCTTTTTCCATTCTCTCTCCTGCTATTCGAACTCTTTGACAGGCAATGTATTCGTGATTTCTTTCTGTAGCATTGGAAAGTGGTTCCACTTTTCAGCTTGTAATAGTATGATAAGTAATGCAACAATCTATCCGTGGACAAGTACGAAATTTCTCCAACAATATTGCAAAACAAGTACCCATCCCAGTAGAAGACCATCTCCACTCCAGTAAGGTGACATTTACTGCACAAATTTAAATGATCAGTCTTTCTTTCTGCTTCTTAATTTTCTGCCTTTTTAAATTTTGGTATGCGTTTTCTTTTCATTTTTGTTATTTTGTTCATGAGCTTGATTTTCAAACAAAACTAATTTTTGTACATAGATGTAAGAGAGTTAATTATTTTAAAAGGAAAGCTGCCCACAGGATTGATAATTTAAAACCAAAGCAGTTCTATAGCAATGCTTACTGACAACACATCTGAAGAACTAACGCGGCTCCTTGTGAAGAGCACCAGGAAGGACCGTGGAAATGAATTAGAACAAAACAGGTGTCAAAATTGTAGCTAGAAAAGTGACATTTATTGTCAAAACACTCCGCTGCACATTGGAGCACTATTACTTAGCAAATGCATCCTTTGGGGAAAAAAATCAGTCTTTTATCTTTGAAATTCATTATAATTCAATAAATATTTATGGGATGGCTACTACAAGATAAATCCTAAGTACACAGAGCACAGTCTCAGGGTGCTCACAATCTTACAGTGGAGCCGCCTCTGTAAATAAATGCATGTGCTCAGAGAAATGGCAGAAGGAACGCAACGAATAGAACAAGTAAACACTGGACACTTTTTGCAGAATGAAGAGATTAATGTTAGAGTGAGTGGATAAGGGAAAATAATTCTGAATACAACAATAACTACCTTAGAGCTTTGATTTGAGGATAAAGAGAGATAAAGCATCCCAAAATAGTTTATATATTGATGCTTTCTCATGGCAGTATTTGCCACAGCCTTCTTTTCTATGCCACTGCTGTCCCACTTCACTTCACATGTCAATTGAATAAGTAAAACTTGGCCTATCTTATGCCTTAATGATCCAGGTGTTAGCCTTGGCACGCTAACTTTAAAGATAAATATGTATTTATTTATTTCATAAATTTGGTACAGGGTCTCCCTATACAGCTCAGACTCGTATTAATCCTCCTGTTTTCAGCCTCCCCAGCACTGGGATTACAGGCGTGCACCACCACACCTAGTCTTGGTGGCTGGCTCAGCATACCCGGGGATGGAGCTGGAGGGGCACGTGGTGCCAGGGATTGAGCCCTGGTCCGTGTGCTTCACTAAGCAGGGCTTAGTTTGCTGAACTGTCTTACCAGACCATCCATTTGTTTACTTTACAGAAAGTAAATCAGTTTGGATATTGACTAAGCTAGATTACAGTTAAAGTAAAAAAAGAAGGCGGGTGGATGGCAATCCCAGCAGTTTGACAGATCACCACACAATGATCATAAGTTTCAGTCAAGCCTGAGCAACTTAGCAAATTAGCCAGATCCTGCCTATAAATAAAGAAATAAATAGTTTAGAGGGGCTGGTGGTATATCTGATATGAAGGTGTTCGGTTTAATCACCAGTACTGGAAGAAAAAGTTCTCATAATTGTAAAATAACAAGTAAATTGCAAAAGTGACAACTGCAGTATAGAAAAGACTTCCTTAGAGGTATAGAGTGTCCCAAAACTATTACAAGTGTCCTATAATAATTGCCCAGATCAACAATATTGTTATGACTTAAATAATTCAAGACTTATGTCACAGTTTTCCTATCATATGTTGGGAGAATCTAGGTAAAAATACGAGAGAACAATTAAAAACTATGTACTGATGGTACTAGTATTTTTGTAATTCATTCCAAATAAACAACCTTGAGAATTTTACAACTTTGGAAAGATAGCAGCTTAGCTATATTGCAAAAATGCATAATTGTGGTTTTATTTTTTTCTGAACAATAACTTCTATCCTGAACTGTGGACAGGGTATTTATCTCATATATGTTCAGTAGGAAACTAAATATTCAGACTTCAAAGGCTGTGGGAAGGTGAGTGTTTAAAGCTGCTCGCATGCTGAGTGACTCTGTAATGAGTTCTGGAAGATTCTTTGCTCTCCTGGAATCAAGCATTAGAGAATCACAGCGATGCTTCTATTTTCTTGAATGTTGCTGTTTCCCATCATTAAGTACAAGACAATGGGAAGCAAACCAACAGGTAGCCTTTA
The DNA here is from genome assembly GCA_002564305.1 of Octomys mimax. Taxonomy (NCBI): domain Eukaryota; kingdom Metazoa; phylum Chordata; class Mammalia; order Rodentia; family Octodontidae; genus Octomys; species Octomys mimax. The sequence continues at coordinate 9,938 of NDGM011049032.1, read as the reverse complement.
GAGGCTGGCAGCCTAGATGAAGTTTAAATTAGGAATAAGAAGCAAAGGTTCCTAAGATAGAAAAAAAAATTGACTTCATAAAAGTCAGTGCACATACTGATGATCTTTGTATTGTGATTCCTAGTGTAGCAAATATGTTTAGTAAAAATGCATACAAGGACAATATCTTTTCATAGCCTCTGATCCTATGAGCCAGCTTAACATTTCCTTGACAAAACCTAGATACAGGGCCAGCCAAATGGCTCAGCGGATTAAAGTGCCTGATTAGGCAGACGTAGGGGCCGGAGTTTGATCCCTGGGCCTGCCATTCTAGCCCTACCCCTGGAGTGCGCTGAGATGGTGATTGAGACTTGGCGTGGTGATGCGCACCTGTAAACCCAGCTCTTGGGAGGCTGTAAACAGGCGGATCACTATAAGTCCGATCTAGTAGTGAGATCCTGAACACCCTGTAGTGTTCCCTAAAGTCCAAAAAACAAACCAATATATATTATTGATATTTACATATCTTTCAGTGCTTCTTTATAAAATTAAACTATATGCATTGAATATTGATGGAGTTGAGGGAAAATATGCATTTCACATGCTGTCTGTGTTTGTGTTCAGCATTTTAGCAAAAGTATTAAAAATGCAAAAGAACTTAAATTTTCAGAGACTGAAATACGTATTATGAGCACAGCTCACTGAATGCATCACTTCTGCGTGCAGTATTTAAATCTACCTTTGTGACAGCTGTAAAAATGGCTACCTCATAGAGAAAAGCAAATAAATAAAATTTATGCTATTTTCTGAAAAGATACAGTGATAAACAAGGCACTGTTCAGAATTTTAAGCCAGAATATTTCTACCTGTGATGTGGCTCCACGGAAAAGTCAATTCCTTCAAATGTGTTTATGAATCACTTCTCATAATGACAGCCTCTTCAGTCATTTGAAAAAAATAAGTAGATAGGAAGAGGATGGATGGAACCTTACATGCAACATATTTATTTGCAAGTTTCCAGGACAGAAAATATTTTTCTGTCCCTTCTAAGTGTGCCGGAAATTGTTACTGAATAGGCCAGATTTGTGCTACACCGGGGTGGGGCCAACACTTCCAGACCAGAAATAAAGAAACATAAATCAGTCGTCAGGCGTCTGCAGCAAGAAGGGCCGACATCACTGATTCTACTCTGAGCACGATGGAGGGAACGAAACAGAAGCCCTGACCCAATTGTGGACTTACGTAATTATTGAATAATAATAATAATAAAGCACTGAAGGTAGCACTGATGGTTGTTCTGTGTACAAGGGAAGGACCACAGACTAAGGATGCCTTCTGAATGTCATTTGCACTAAGTTATAAGGGAGAGTGTAAGACAAACTACTGGAATATAATTATTTGAATGAACTTTGTCAAAGTTCATAGTTTTACAAATGCGTGTTGCACACTGCTGTTCTTAGCACAAACTGAAACCAGCAGTGATTGTTTCTTTTATTCTTTCAAAGTCGTACATACTATTGCCAAATAAGAGGAACATCAAAGTTCAAAAATCTTCATAGCAATCTATTTTTGGAACAGCATGTGTAATAGTACAATATAAAAAGTTATGTAATCAGAATATGTTTTTGGCAATATGTAGGTATGTGTATGTACAACATTTTAAACGGGCAGGTTTTATTGAAGCATTGTCGTTAAATGCAGCAATCTTTTTCACCTTTAGATGCAAAATTATCTGCAAAAATAAAGATTGTATCTGATATCCTTTTCTTTTTTTAATTTAGGAACATTTTGTAAAGGAGTTTCCAAACATTACACAATGCCCATATTTGGGACGATCAATCTGTCTAGCCAATAATAATTTTTTAATCAAGAAAGGGAACAGACACTCTTCTCAAAATTACTTGTACATGTTATTAATATTATGAATCACCTCCTTTAATTTATTTGCTAAAATTATGATGCTTATAACTACTTTGCATCTACTGTGTTTCTTTGACTTTCTCAATTAAACATAGTCAGGTGACTTAATTTGGACAATGATATCTAAAAGACATACCCTGTAGCATTTATTGATTTAAGAAAAAAATAAAAGAAGATCCTTATGACCAGCTGAAATTTTATTATTGTGCTCATATTTTTGTGTTTTGTCTTTGTTTGCCTGAGCACAGCAGTGTGGTAACGTGTAGTGGGGCTGAGGCCCTGTAGCCCTAAACTTCTGAAGCTATGCAAAGCCCAGAGCCAATCGGTCCTACAGCAGTGGGCGTCGATATTGGTCTTTATGACGTCTGAGGCTTTCAGGTCACTTGGTATAGCTACATGACATTACCAATGCTAAGTCATAATTAGATAATTTTGGTATTAATATGTGGGCTTTAATGATTTCATAATTTCTCAGCCTTTTACTTTTCCCTGTAAACTGAGGTTACTCTGTTTCAGACATCTCCATAAGAATATACATTATATCTCACTTGAACTGAATTATCACATAAGGATAGAAGGAGTCAACCTAAATTTAATTAAAAAATCAGTGAAACAGACTGAAGTGCTCATTAAATGATTAACCTACTTGTCTGTAATAATTTGTTCTAACAGAATAATAGAAAATATGCTTAAAGGTCATTTGACTAACTCTGTGGGGTGTAAATTGATTGTATTATGGTCCAAATGTTGAAAACCAGCGGAAGTGACCTGTGTCCATTACTCCTGCTAGCTGGGAAGTCGGAATATATAGAAGGAAAAGCGTCACCTCCCCTCAGGGAATCGTAGCACTGCTGCTTGGGAAAAACAACTCTAAAAATCCAAATGTCAGAGATAAATTATGCCAATGCATGTTGGTACATTACTACAGGCGAGAGAGTCATACATTTTTTTCTGAAACCACAAGTTGATTAACCCAAATGTAGTAGATACTTTTTCAAATTAAAATTACCTACTACAAATATAGTAGGTACTTTTAGTGGCGTCACTAGAGAAAAAAATGGTAGTAAGTTTTTAAAAGGGAGAAATCATTAAGTCCAAATTTGGACAATAGTAACATGCAAAAAAAATGTTTGTCTTAAATTTTTCTTCCGTAGCTACACAGAAAAGACCAACAAAGTTATTTAAGTTATCATCAATAATAACTTACTTTAAAATTCAGTGCTTGTTACTACATATGAGGTGACTAGCTTTTTTTTTTTTTTTGTGTGTGTGTGTGTGTGTGTGTATGTGTATGTGTTACCAGGGATTGAATTCAGGACCCTGTGCTTACCAGGCAAGTACTTATTCTACTGAGCTATCTCCCCACACCCCTGGTGACTAGCTTTGACTGGGCTAGAGGAAGGCTCATGATCATAACTCAGAGAATTTGTGCAATAGAAAAAGTACAACCACTGGAAATTATGAAGGTTCTAGAATGTTACAAACATCTTCAGAAAATGGTTCTGATTTATTTGGTTTTAATTGCTAATCTAGTGTGATTTTTGCTTACTTTGTAATTCTACCAGATCTAGTATTATTAACTGTTTGAAGAAAATCTTATTATGTAATAAGTTCTCATAAAGATAATGAGGTAATTGTAAAACATTGAGGATTATATTTAGATCATATACTTAATAAATATTAATGCTTCATTTTTATTGTTGGGATGACAAATAGAAAGTGTCCTCAACTAAACTCTCCTCTACTACTGTACAATTACGTGTGTGTGCACGTACATGAGAGACTCAATGTCCCACCCAGAGATAACGTTCTGCCCTTCATGACAGATACTTTTACATGAACAATGTGTGCCATCTTTCTCAAAGAACACAGTTAACACCTCAAACAATAAGTAAATAATTTCTAATATAATCCATATCCTACACAGAGGTAGAGACTATGTTTCAAACTCTTTAGGTTTCTTTCTTTTTTTCCTGTATTTTAGGGAAGGGTCTACAGGGTGTTCAGGGTCTCGCTACTAGTTAGGACTCGTAGTGATCTGCCTGTTTACAGCCTCCCCAGGTCTGGGTTACAAATTGCTGTCTCAGTATGCCCTGGGATTGGGGCTGGCATGGCAGGCCCAGGGACTGAACCCCCGGCCCCTGCACCTTCTTATCGGTGCTTTACTCCACTGAGCTATTTGGCCTGCCCATTCTTTAGGTTTTAGTACTCTGTAAATGATGATGCAGCCTATTTTATCATGAACATTGCTGCCTCTTCTTTCCATATGCATTTTCCCATTCAAAGTTACTGTCCCTTTTACCATCTCAAATAAGGGGTACCTTTATCAAGTCCATAAGCATTTGCATAATTCTGTAATGATGAAGTACTAAATTCATTTGCTCATACTTGGACAGTAACATGAGACATAAATTTGGATTATAATTATTCTATGTACAGTTCTTGAACTTCTTTTCTGATGTGAAATTCTCATTTATATATCATTAAAAAGAAATGATGAGGCCCCAAAAAGCTCATTATATTAGATTTTATTCCTCATATTTTAGAAGATAGAGATCATTAAATTTTACTGCTATTTCTGCATTAGTATTGCAAATATATTTCTCAAATTGTTTTCTTTTACTTTATGAGACTATGAACTAATATTTTCCATGTTTGGTTTTTCGAATGAAAGCTAAATTTAATGGAATTTCAACAAGGAGTTGGACCTGACTCATACATTCACCTTGCTCTTGGTTAGACCTTATTCTCTTCTCTTTTATTAATATTTTTCTTGTTTGCACATTATTTATTTTGTTTTGCTATGTGTATCCCATTTCAAACTTCTCAAAGTTAGATAAAAATACAAGTACATTGATGTACTTCATATTTTAATAGGTTTGAATAGGAAGACAAAGTAAGAATTAATGAGAATATTGCCTTTCAAGGAAGAAAAACAAGCTTCCACCAAAACACATGAAAGAAATTACAGAGAGAAAGTACTGCTTTTAAGATGTTTTTAACATTTGAAGTATTTAGATTCAGTTTTACATTTATCAGTTATACAAGGAGAAAATCATTTATGTTTCTTCGCAAATGTGTCAGATTTGAAATCAGAAAGGGCTTAAAGATAGTGATAATAGATAGGTTCTAAGATTTCAGACATACTGTTCAATAGACCAGAAGTAGAGATTTCCAAGCTACTTAAGTTTTAAGATTTTAAGGAGTTTTTTTTCCTCTGTTATTCATTATATGATAATGAGCCTTATCAAAAGCTTCAAAACATGTACATAGTTTATGAGAATTCCTAACTACGAGCAACTAGTAAAACTGCAAAGGAAAGAAAGAGTGCACAATCAAAAATGTGCAACGCTTTTCCAAAATGACTCCTATAGAAGTTGTCACTTGGTTTCCTTAACACAACACACAAGAGGCTTCTTTTGTCATATGCAGTTAGTCCACTAATATCTATGTCGCATAAAATTGTTCAATATCTTTGAATTGAACAGTAGCTACTGTTCTCCTTTTTTCCATTCACTTAACCAAAATTATTTTTACCCCCTTTTTTAGAGAGATGGCATTACAAAGAGCAGCGGTATACCAGATGGCCCTCGCTGTGGTTCACTGCGTTTATATCCAGCAAGAAGTTAGATGATTGCTTTTCAAGCTCCCTATCACGCATGGAACAGTCCATTTTACTACAGGGCATTCAAATGCTGGCAATATATTTTTAGCTAAACATGTTTTATTTTTTTCTTTAACTCATACATCTATATAACCATAGGAGTACATTGTGTACACCATGATAATATAATTGGGGCTTTTTTTTGCTATATGTTGGGGGACGTAGTTTTGGTAAAAATGAGTATGGCTTAGTGTTTATAAACTTCTGTTTTACTTTGGAAACAGTGTTCTAAACTACTTGTTATGGTTTCTTCGATGAGGCAAGTGTTCTCCAAACATCCTAGACATTACATTTAGAAACCTGCCTTTAAAATAGTTTTTAAATGAATAAACCAGCATTCAAGATAAATAGAAGCTTCACAGAAGCACGTGCCTTAATGTCACAACACGTTGACAGTGGTGAGGAGGCCGCAGCGGCCTCAGGAAGTCTGACTGCTGCTTTTAATTTGAAAAATACAGTTTTGTCAGGATTTTTTTTAAGGAAATCTACAGAAAGAGAAAGAGGTAAATGTAACTCCTTTAATGAACAAATTGCTAAAGTTATAATGATTTATAATGGGATATTATGCTAAATACAGAGTCTGTATGATTATGATTATCTCTTTACAGGCAAAATAATTGGATTAGTTTCAAATAAGATTGGTAAATAAGGACACAATCAACTTGCATGTAGAGCAAACCGATGAACATAGATAAATACATGACAGAAAAGAAAATTGATGACCTTCTCAATGGAGTAAGGCAAATCACAAACCCAAAATGGCAAAAATAAATGTTGAGTTTAATGTTAAATGTACAATTAAAATACATTGTGATTATTTAATAGTAATAGAGGCCCCGATTTTTCTCTCTAAAAAGAGAAACACAGAATGAATGTAGCATATATAATTTATTTAATGTACTACTCTTTCTCTGCATGAAATTAAAGTACACATATTTGAACAATAACCCATATTTAATAGTTCATGAGTTTCACAAAGCCTGAAGCTGTTTCATCCGTATTTAGAAGAGTAGCTTCTGCATAGTTCTTAATATCTATAAATTTTATTCAATATATTTTAAATTTAAGAATTTCCAGAAATGAATATTTGAGAAATGTTATACTACTCTTGGGAAATATATTTTTACCAGTGATATATATATATATATATATATATATATATATATATATATATATTATTTCTTCATTCCAAATTAATTCACTAAGCTAGTATGCAGTTTAAATTTTTTTCATTATTTTTTCTCAGAAAAATTAATTCTACTGCCTATGAAATTTTAGACTATAAACAAGTCTTCTCTGGTGCTATCAGCTTTCAAATATGCCATGGCTCAATGCTATTTTTATATTCAAAAATGTATCTTTACAAATGAATACTATAGTACTGCTATTAGTCATAATGGTAGAAATGTTATAATTACACATGCTGAAGGCTATAGGGAAGATATTTGGTATTTAATGAACTAATTCTCCTCTTAATACTATACATTAGATAGAATTCTTCTTAATATTCATATGAGAAAACTTGGACCTATATAGCTAAATATCTGGGTTAAGGATTTTTGTCTTTGTCTAAGTAAATTATGAAACTGATTGAGGTTTTAATTAGTTTGGTTTATTCTTTCTGGGGTTCTTATGTCTTTTTTTAACTCTATTATATCAATGCCCAGGAACATTTACAAATGTCCACAGATATTTTTATAAATAGTGGTCACATCTATAAAGCAATAACTGTTAACTATTACTTTTAATGAATTTTTTCTTTTTTATGTAGTTAGTACTGGGTCTATAGGGTCTCATGACACAGATTGGACTCATAGTGATTCTGATTTGAGCCTCCCAAGCACTGGGATTTTAGGTGTGCATCACCACATCTGGTCTCAATCACTGTCTCAGTACACCCTTGGGGAGGGGCCGGCATAGCAGGCCAGAGATCGAACCCAAGTCTTTGCATCTGCCTAAGGAGGGCTTTAATACACTGAGATATCTGGCAGACCCTACTTTTAATGATTTTTAATTCTCAAGGTTTTATACATTTGGAAATAAATATCAAATATTAAGAATCTTCTACATGCTATGCATTGTATAAATATTCCAATAATATTGCCTTAGTTAACCTAGCCTCCCAAACCTTCACAACATTCTGTGATAGTTAAAGTGTTCAATGTTTGACACATTGAACAACACTGCCAGAAAGGTAGAATCAGCCAATGAACCCATGAATGAAAAGTATATTGGGTGACCTTTGAGTCATATTCCTGGATACTACCAAAACAACCTGATCAGCACATATGCATTATTTTGTCACACAATGTACTTTTCAAAACAAGATTCATGTACCGTAGGAGCAGATCAGCCCTGGTCAGTCACTGACCTGAAAGCCTGCATTTTCCAGGGAGTGGTACAGGGGCAGCAAGTGCCCTGTGACCCTTGGAAGCTTTTCCCCTGTGGCATAAGATCATCGGGATCTCTTGACATGGCATGCTTTGGCATGAACTATCCCCACTGTTCAATAGATGATTCATGCTTAACTTGCTGGTTCATTAAGAGCATGTGCAACATGTTTTCTCCATCAGTATCAATACTACCGTTCCAATTATGAGACTAGATCCTTGCAGGTGAAATGATAGATGAGAGAGCTAAGGAAAGCAAAGTGTGTTCCTTAATATTGCACTGAGAACAATGGCGAGTGTTGTTCCAAAACTCAAAGTCAGAGCTACAATATTGTCTAAGAAATATTTGAAATAACATGTTTGAAATCAAATAATTCAAACTATCACTGCCTCAATTCTGAAAAAGAATTCTCAACATGCAGCTCATGGAATTTTGCTATTCAATGACACAGCTGAGTTCCTTTTTCCTTTGCCAAAAAATATTTTGCTATTAACACTGTTCCTCTATGAATCATGGAGTTTCAATAACACATTGTCTTTTTCAGAAATAGATATAAAGAAAAAGAAAAGAGCCTTTTTGCAAGCTTTTTAAAAAAATCAATTTCTGTTTTGAAAGTTGCAGAATTCAGCTTCTGAAAATGTTCAAAGTAATGTGAATACACAAAGTGGCTTCTGTTTTGATCTAGAACTTAAATTTTCAGAATAGGGTATATTTATATTTTTTAATTGGAAATTTAATCTATGTACTCTGAAGATTTGTAAAGTATGACACTTAATTATTTTGTTTTCTAAAATCAGTAAACTAATTTATAGTTTTTTTCATTTTAAGCAATATCCACTTGAATATTACTGACAATATCAATTAAGGCTTCATATTTCTGAATACCATATCTCAACATTTATGTATCTAGAAATCAAGATGTATTATTAGAGAATAATTGGAAGCTTCTAATTTGTAAGGCCTGCTTTGAGAGGGTGTCAATATACTTAGTCTGAAAACATACGACCACGTTAAATACCCTTGCCTTGCTAAATCACTACTCTGGAGAGCCTTCTTTCAGATCTTCATATAGAAAACTATCTGATGAAACCTGACCTTCTCTTCCTTCTTCTCAAACTATCGTCTTTATTACTATGTTCAGTTCTATGGCTCCATATTACATTGTCATCCAGAACTGTTGATCAGGGTCTAGGATGAAAATAATGTCATGTTATAACAAAAATATGGTATAATTTATTCTACAATAACAGCAAAAAATTTGTCTTAACTCCAGGGTAAAAGTTGGAATGCCATTTTCACCTTCATTACTACTTTGATTAATTGAAATTTATTTTGATTTTTCAAAAGTAAAAGTTCACTCATTAGCCCTTCTGCCTCTCTCTACTACCAACTATTTGGTTTTGGCCACCCAGCATCAACCCTGACACCTACATCACTAACTTGTAACCCTTTCCCAGAAGGAAAATCATCTCCCTGAAATCCTCTTCAAGAAAACATCATTACTTCCTTAACAATTTTCATTAGTTAATACAAAGTTTATAAATTCCTACTTCACTGTTAAGTATTATATAATTAATTCTAGAATCTTAATGTAGTTATTGTTTTATTAAATCTGAAGTGTTTTTGTGTTCACTCAGGTTTAAGTTCATGTGAATCACTTGGATTTCTGTACCTCTTTTACATATATATATATATATATATATATTTTTTTTTTAATCAAAATGCTAATCTGAATACAGAATGTCATTCTGAAGTTTAGAAGTCTTAACCATTTTTCTCTGCTGACAAATTGCTTTCATTGGCAAGGAGTGTGGGTAGCACAGAGTTGGGCCTGATGTCCCGTTAAAGCTCAGTGGGAGAGAATGTTCTGGAAGTATCTGTCCAAGGAGAGGGTGCTGAAAAGTCAAGGGCTCCCGGTAGATTCTTTCTTTCTTCCTTCCTTTCTTTCTTTCTTTCTTTCTTTCTTTCTTTCTTTCTTTTTTTC
>NDGM011049030.1:0-19352 GCA_002564305.1 Octomys mimax | reverse complement strand
TCTTTCTTTCTTTCTTTCTTTCTTTTCATGTATTCTAACTAGTTGAACTGCTCAAATTGGACATATCTACATATGTCAATGCTCTGGTGTCAATGTGCCTGTGTAATTTTAATAGAAAAGGTTTTTTATTTCAAGAGGTATAATAATGATAGCTATTAGGGGAGAAATGATGTTCCTATGATTTGGATTTCAGAAAATTAAGTTTTACATCAAATCCTGTGTAAGATTAGAGCTGTTGAAACCATCATCACTGCCTAGAAGAGCTGCTACCAGGGAAAGATATTCTTTGAGTCTTTAGGTAATAACTATGTCATTCAAACTGAACCTGAATAAATGACCACTTGTTAGGCTGTGGTTTTAACAACTGCAATCAATATTCTATTCTAACTCTACAGCAAAACCTTATTCAAAGGTAATGATTTTAAAGACACTAGTATAATCCATGTGTTGAGAATACTTCAAGATAACAGTTTTAAAGAAAATAACTTGGGTAAGGATTTTAAATTACTATTTCAAATGCCAGTGTTGAAAATGGATTACTACAGCTAAATTAATTCTACAATAATATAAAAAATGTATAAGGTACTTTCATTTAAACCTAAGCATTTTATGGATAAAATTATGTGTAGTAGACCTTCATTTGTGGTACATATTTTGGAAATATTCTGTGACATGGTTTTAGATAATTTTCTTTTCAATAAACAAAGTAATCTAGTTAATAGGAATTATTCTAGTAGAAATATGGATCTATGTTAAAGAATTTTCTACAACTATGACTATTTTTAAGCTCTAAAATGGAAAACATTAATCATCAATATGATCTGGTGAACAATGATATTTTTACAAGTGATATCTAATTTAAACATATTTAAATATACTTAAATATTTAAAAATATTATATCTGAATAACTAAGTTCATCAATCACAAAATCATGATCAGTAAAGATGTTATTGACACTAAAGTTACTTGTATTAAAATAGCCCCTTCAGTGTTAACAACGGAAAATCTGAGACATGTAAAAACTAATCTTGCTAATTCATATGTGAAATTTTAAAGCCTTGGAGAAAAAAATGAATGAAGATTTTTAAGTAGGAACAATTTAATACTTGGACTGTATTTATCTAAATTGGGAATTACATAGTGGTTATTTTAAGCTTTTTTTTTTATCAGTATGAGTCACTTAAGATTTCACGAATCCATGTAAAAATAGACAGAGACATAAGACAAGCTGAATCTTAACACTTACAAGTTTAGAAATAGACTAGTTAGGTAAACTTAACGTTATTTTGGCAGCATCTGTTATTATTTACTATACGTTCATAGGGGTTGATGAAAAATGCAACCATCATTGCATTTTTCAAGAAAATCATATTAAATTATTAGATGAAATGTGAAGCACAGAGATTTTAAAATAGTTTGTTATTTCAGCATGTTTATAGAGAAGAAACTTTATTGGTTTAACCTGCTAGTTGAAATCTGAGAAGACCGTGTTCTGGGTGATCAATTAATAGTTTAGCTTGATGTATGAGTAAGAACAAATTATTTCTGAAAGATATATGTGAATAGGACTCATGTACAAGCTGCTTAGTGTGATTGATTCTAGTAGGTTATAGTACATCATCCTGGCTGTGTTTCCACAACAAAACTAGATGGATAATTCTGGAAGAAAAATCACATATAATTTGACACAATTTAAGGATATAATTGTGTATACTTGCATGTTTTATGACAAATTATTTTGCCATAACTTTCAGTAGAACATTGTGTGAGAGAATTACAAATCCTCTTGGAAATTTTATTTACAAAAATTATTTTTATTAAGAAGCAACAACAAGTAGTAAAATCAAACCATAACTTTTATAAATGAGAAAAATAAATTTGGGAAACCTCATGACAATAATTTGTTATCATTTCAACCAAGAAAGTGCTGTGCAAGTTTGATGCACTTAAGTCACATTTTTGCTAAAGATTCTAGTGGTTAGTTTGTGAGCAAATATCATGTAATGAGTACTCATGCACATTGAAGAATTATCTTAATTGTAACATGAAATTATCTCTGTTGATTTTTCCCCTCAGCAGTCTGTTTATTTTGCTATGGGGTCTTCTGTTTCATTTGTGTTAACACATGTTTTCTATGCTTTAAGGAAATCTTTAAGACATGGCAGAAGCTAAGATCCACCAACTTGGAGCAACCCTGTCTCTTATCCATTTGATTTTCCTCATCTCTGGAGCTGAAGCAGCTTCATTTCAGCGTAACCAGCTGCTTCAGAAAGAACCAGACCTCCGATTGGAAAATGTCCAAAGGTTCCCCAGTCCTGAAATGATCAAAGCTTTGGAGTACATAGAAAAACTCCGGCAACAAGCTCACAAAGAGGAAAGCAGCCCAGACTATAATCCTTACCAAGGTATCTCAGTTTCCCTTCCACTAAAAGAAAATGGAGAGGAAAGTCGCTTGCCAGAAAGTTCCAGAGATTCACTGAGTGAAGATGAGTGGATGAGGATAATACTGGAAGCTTTGAGACAGGCTGAAAATGAACCTCAATCTGCACCCAAAGAAAGTAAGTCCTATGCCTTGAATTTAGAAAAGAGCTTTCCAGGGGACATGATTGATGATTATGAGACACAGCAATGGCCCGGGAGAAAGCTAAAGCACATGCAGTTCCAGCCCATGTATGAGGAGAATTTCAGGGACAACCCCTTCAAGCGCACAAATGAAATTGTAGAGGAGCAATATACACCTCAAAGTCTTGCTACCCTAGAGTCAGTCTTCCAAGAGCTGGGAAAGCTGACCAGACCAAATAGTCAGAAACGTGAGAGGGTTGATGAGGATCAAAAACTCTATGCAGATGATGAGGATGACGTCTACAAGGCCAACAACATTGCCTACGAAGATGTGGTTGGAGGGGAAGATTGGAACCCAGTAGAGGAGAAAACAGAGAGCCAAACCCAGGAAGAGGGGAGGGACAGCAAAGAGAATACAGAAAAAAATGAACAGGTCAATGAAGAAATGAAACGGTCAGGCCAGTTGGGCCTGCAGGAAGAGGATCTCCAGAAAGACAGTAAAGACCAACTCTCAGATGATGTCTCCAAAGTCATTGCCTATTTGAAAAGGTTAGTGGGTGCTGCAGGAGGTGGGAGGTCTCATGGGCAAAATGGGGAGCAGGCAGCCAGGCTTTTTGAGAAGCCACTTGATTCTCAATCTATTTATCAACTTATTGAAATCTCTAGGAATTTACAGATACCCCCTGAAGACTTAATTGACATGCTGAAGACCGGGGAGAAGCCAGGTGGACCTGTGGAGCCAGAGCAGGAGATTGACCTTCCTGTTGACCTAGATGACATCTCAGAGGCTGACCTACAGCATCCAGACCTGTTCCCGAACAAGATGCTCTCTAAAAGTGGGTACCTCAAAGCTCCTGGTCATGCGGTGGCAGAAGCCTTACCAGATGGGCTCAGTGTCGAGGATATTTTAAATCTGTTGGAGATGGAGAGTACAGCCAATCAGAAATCCCCATATTTTCCTAATCAATATAACCGAGAGAAGGTTTCCCCGAGGCTGTCCTATAGCTCTGGAAGGTTTAGAGTGAACAAGCTTCCCAAAGCTGCCTGGATGCCGGAGGCTGACAACAGACAAGTGGCTTATGAAAACCTCAATGACAAGGATCAAGACCTAGGAGAGTACTTGGCCAGGATGCTAGTGAAATACCCTGAGATCATTAATTCAAACCAAGCGAAGCGAGTGCCCAGTCCAGGCTCCTCTGAAGATGACCTCCTAGACGAGGAACAGCTGGAGCAGGCCATCAGAGAGCACCTGAGTCAGGGAAGCTCTCAGGAGACTGATCAGCTGGCACCAGGGAACCAGAGGTTTCCCGTGGGTCCCCCAAAGAATGAAGAGACTCCGAACAGACAGTACCTGGATGAAGATCTGCTAATGAAAGTGCTGGAGTACCTTAACCAAGAAAAGGCAGAAAAGGGAAGGGAGCACATTGCCAAGCGAGCCATGGAAAACATGTAAGCAGCTCTTATTAATTGCCCTACTTTCACTCTTCCCTTCCATGCGAACCCCAATAATTCTCTTTAGTGTGTTGACTTCTATCCTGTGAACACTGTAATATCTTTAACTGATGTACAGGCAAATGATTCCAGGCCACTGGTGCATCTGCTTGACTTATTCTGAGCTGTTCTCTTGTGTATGGATCTGTGTAAATGTTGTGACTCTTGGATTAAAAAATATCCTGTCCTTTATTCCAGGAAGATATCTACAATAGTGTTTAATAGTGTATCTAATGGCTGTGGCATTGTGGATGCTCACCTATGATAAATGATGTCCTATAATTCTCTTGAAAGTTTTTAATATTCATTGAATTATTTTGTTACTGTCTGTAGTGTTTTGTGGAGTACTGGAGCAAAAACAATAAAGCATTATAAATATATAGTTTTATTTATAAGGCCTTTTCTATTGTGTGTTTTATTGTTGATTAATAAATGTTATTTCTGGATACCTTTGGACTCTTCATTCTGGAAAGCCAGAGACAGTGACTAAGGAGCCCCAAGAGAGAAGCATGACCTTCACAGGTGAGCCAGGTGAGAACTAATGAACATAAGATGCACTCCGGTCACCCATATGGAGAATACAGCATCCTGTAGCAGCTACTATACATGATCTTCATGGTTTTTCCCCCACACAGATTTATGGCATAAGCCTTTTGGTTTCACATGTATATCTTTTGGCTTTGATTTATATAAATAATAGTTATTTAGATCTTCCATACCCATAAGCAGTGTTAAAATAAGACAACAACAAAAGATAAAAATACAGCAAGATACAAACCAATCACAAAAGAGAGAAAAAAAAGATGTATCTCCCATTTTTCTATTATCTATCTTGAGTTGTAGGGAGACAAGAGGGCAGGGGGGGCTGAAAAGAGAACTAAGATGAGTTAAGTACATGCCTTGACTCCTTTTGATGAATGTAATCATTATGTACTGCAAACATGTACTAAGAAAAAAACGCTATGCACATGGAGATCAGAAATCACTGCAATCTGCCTATTCCCAGAGCATCTTGGTCCTCAAAACAAAGAGATTCTGCCGAAGGACCCCTGATCGTTAAGGGCACAGTCACGTGGGGACAGAGCAGTTACCCCTTCTCCTGCTCTGGGGGTCCAGCTGGGGCATGATTGTTAACAACACACATCACTGTGCAGTGATGGCTCACACTCTAACACACCAACAGGGAATCAATAACAATAGCAAAAACAACAGCAGCAAGGAAATATATACGGCAAAGCAATAAATGTCATAGACAAGGAAATAAATAGTAGCTATATGTTACATACTTAAGGCCAGCCAGGTGCTACATTAAACTATTTATTACTATTTTAAATGAATTTAGGACAGGGTCTACAGCGTGTACAGGGTCTCAGTATGTAGATCGGACTTGTAGTGATCCTCCTATTTTCAGCCTCTCAAGTGCTGAAATTACAGGTGTGCACCGCCACGCCCAGTCTCAATTGTTGTCTCAGTGTACCCCGGGGATGGGGCTGGCACGGCACGGTGGGGATCGAACCCCGGCCGCTGCGCTGTGCTGAAGCAGGCTCTTCAGTCTGCTGAGCTATCAGGCCAGCCCTTTAAACTCCTCATATACTTTATCTTGTTTACTCCCTACTATATCATTGTCAAAAGTTTCTCTCCAGCCGCCTCCTCATTCTCTGCCTTTTACATCTGAGAAAATTAAATAATTTTCCTCAAATTATCCAGAATTATAAGCTGCTCAGATCTGTATTATTAACTATTTCACTGCATTTCCTGTTTGGGATGTGCCCCTTTATTGAGAGGGATGCAACATTAGAGATGGGATGATGGGGTGGCATGGGTGCTTCCAAAGGAGGACACGTGTGTGCATGTGTGCATTTGCGTGTGTGTGTGTGTGTCCAGAGATCCTCAAACTGTCAAAAGGTAGTAAGATGCACTGGGCCTTTGGTGAAAGCACTGAGTATAAGCTTTTCTACTTTTTTTTCCCAGACTCTTTTCTGTCCTATTATCATATGATTGTGTGTGGGGGGACATGAGGAATTGAACTCAGGGCCTTGAGCTTGCCAGGCAGGTGCTTATGCTGCTGAGCTATATCCCTAACTATCATGATTTTGCGGAAATTCTGGAATCTGAAAGTGCAAGGGAAGTCAAAGATGATCAACTCTGTAGTGTTTCTCACACATGCGTCTTTAATTTCAAGTACTTTTCAGACAGGTAGCTCCTACCTCACAAGGCAGCGAACGTCGTGGATCTCTCCCTCGCAGGAAGGGTTTTGCAAACTTCCCCACTGACTCTCTAGAGAGCCCTCTGAGACCCAGGCTATTTGTATCTTTGGAAACTCCTGCCATAGGCTAGCACTGCTTCCCAGGTGTTTAGCGGTGGGGAGGGACTGTAACCAGTGACTAATCACAATGCTCATGTGTGTGCCCGGTGCTTTTCATGCATGGAGCTAACTGTGAGAAGACACAAAGGGACAAATCAGACTTTTCTAAGTCGAGAGACTGAGGACCTTTATGGGGCATAAAATCCAGAGATTGCATTTCTGCACCATGCCTTACACGTGTCACCTCCCCTGCCTGTCCCTTGTGCACATGCTTCCATCTGCTGTGTCCAGCAGCAGGTTGTTCCTTGGATCCAAAGTCCACTGTGTGATCATGGCCATGCCACCCTACACAGAACTCATCACAGGAGCAGCAATGTGGTCTGTGCACCTTCCCTCTCAGGCTCCTGCCTTCCCTGCCATGAGGTTCAGACATTGCACTGTGAAGACAGGGAGTAGGAGAAGTTACCAAGAGATACAGCCAGTGAGCACCAGGAGGGGATTTCTATCCAGACTGAGAGGATGCAGACCTTGTGTTCCCTCTGCACCCTGCTGCTTCTCTCTTACAGCCTTGGCCTGCAGTTCCCTTCCCATAATCCTCTAGTGGAGACATTTCAGGGGTCAGGACTGGCAGATACAGTCTTGGCCTGGCCTCCCCAGACATCTGTCAGAAGGTGTCTTTGCCTTTTTGCCATACTACCATATCCTCAGCTAGTGACTTATCAGACTTACTTATTTCTGATCCAACTTTTTTCTAAATAACTATGTGAGTATGTTGCTCCCTAGCTTTAGAAATGAAGGTATGAACCATTCAGTAATACGGATAAAAGAAATCAGTTGGAATTAAGGCTTCATCAGAAATTGGGGTCACAAGCCCAAGAGCAGATGGCTTCTGCAGGTTACCACAGAAAAGAGAAAGAAACTGACCATGCCCCTGCCTCCATCCATGAGCCTAGTACTCTGTGTGCTCTTAGCAAGAGCCCACTCACCCCCAACACTCATGGTTCCTCTAGCTATTTGTCCTGCAGATGAGTAGGATTAGTCTGATTGTGCCCTCTGTAACACTCCCAACTGTTACCCTTGTGACTCCCAAGTCACCCTTCACCTTCCAGTCAAACCTTTATAAAATTTGTTTTCACTCCCTCCACTAACTCCTGCTCTTTCCCATAGTCCACAGCCTAGTCTATGCTCTTTGATACTGAAGATCATTCATCAACCACTTGTGTGAATATTGTCTTCAACTTCTTGCTCCAAGGGATACCTGCCCCTCCTCTAAGGTTACTACTTCTATCATAGCCCCCTTCCTTCTTCTTTTTTTTTCTTTTTGCTAGTTACAGTCCATTTTTTCTTCTCCCTTCTCCAGGACCTACTCTGAGTCTTATGTCAACATCCATGATCTCTCACTGGCATGGTCTGCTGCCTGGGTCACTTCCCCTCACTCAGGAAAGAGTGAGGCTCACGTTCACCATCATACTTTCCCACCCCACTTCTGTCTTAATACTTAGTGATTCCAAAACCCATGAATAATACCTTTCCAATAATCATCAACTCAATCTTCTATTAGTGCCTCTCTTACATGTAAGTCTTTTCTGTATTGGCGACTGTAACTTTACCTAAAATTCACTTCCACACATTTTACTCTAACATTCAGGTAATGTATTTCCAGGGTTCTTCCTCTAGAACTTCAATTCCAACCAACTTTTGCTCACCAAAACTGTAACCTAGCTAACATCTTTCTGCTTCCCCTCATCTCCTTTATTCTTTCTACTCACCTTGTCAAGAGTAGCTTTCATAGTTAAGCATTGTAATCCCTTTCTTGGCAACAGTCTTAACTCTTCTGTCGTGTTTCATCATGTGTGGTTTAAATTACAATGTAAGTGAAATCCAACTCTCCACCCATTTATTTCTTTTCACTTACCATTGAAAATAGCAGAAGCAACACAATAAGCTCACTAATATATTTCCTTTTAAGTAAATACTTGAGGTCCTTAAGTGACCCATAAGTCTGTCCTATAATCCTCATCTATACCTATTCCATTTAGTCTCTCACTCCTGGGAGAATATATATTCTCTGTTTGAAAACATTCAGCATTTCATCTATAATCCATGCCTTGGGGTAATTTTCTGCCTTGCTGTTTCAGGGAAGCAAGCCAAGGAGACAGTCTACAGATCCCCACTTCATTGTAACCTGCCTACCTGCATCAGTGGTGCACATTCCGCCTACTGCTTCTAGTGTTTGCTGTTGTGCATGGCTGGCTTGTGCTCCTGTGGTCACTAACCCTTCCACTCGTGCACTGGGTACTTCCCTGCTCCTCACTTGAACCTTTTGGTTCAAAAATCCTCCCCTGTCTTCTTTGCATCCACTCTTCCTCTCTACTGAGTTATTCTGGACAACCTGGTGGCCAGATCATGGAAGACGTCTGGCTCTTTCCTACCTCACTGGTTCCTCTTCTTAAATTTTTTTTGCTCATTTTCCTTTTCTTTCTGCCCTGTAATCACTGGAGAACACAATGCAGCATTGCTCTGCTCTTTTCCATGTAATGCCACTTTTTAGGAGATCCTATCTAAATCCATGGATTTTACCAGCAACTATTGACTAACAACTTTCAATTTTACGTGTCTAGCTCAGGTTTCTGTGAAATCCAGATTCCAACAATACACAGATCAGACTTGTAGTGCCCCTCCCGTCTTTTAGCCTCCCAAGCCCTGTGATTACAGGTGTGCACCACCACGACCAGTCTCAATCACCATCTCAGCATGCCCCAGGGGCTGGGCTGGCATGACACCACATGCCGGGGATCAAACCCTGGTCCCTGTATCTGCCTAACCAGGTGATTTAATCCACTGAGCTATCTGGCAGGCCCTACAAAAAAATTATTGATTTGGCTCTTGGACAAAATTCTAGGTCTTCCCACAGACTTAAGTTTCAGACAAAATGCAGTGTTTTGTCATCTATTATTTTAGTCATTTTCTCTGCTGTTTGTTTTTAAACCATTATATATGATAGCAAATCTTGTCACCACTTCAACATGTGTCTGCACTTTCTCACTGTTTCTTCTGCGACCACTCTATTCTCATTGTCTCTCTCTCAGGTCCAAATGCCCTTCTACTGTCTTTTTCCATTTCTCTCGTTCTTTTCACCATCCTCTAAACAGAGCTAGCAATGGAATCACTGATCCCCTAGATCAGATGGTGTGAGGCCTGGTAGCCAGAGTTTTTGTGCTGATCCTTGGTGGCCTAGGGTCTATCTAGCTCTGAACTCATTTTGGATCCTTCTCATGCATCTCACCTGCACTCTTTTGCTCACTGGGCCTGAAAATGCCTCACACATTCTCACCTCAGGACTTAGGCATTTTCCGCTTCCTCTTTCAGAAATGCTATTTCCCCAAATAGCTGCAGGCTTTCCTTCCTCACCTGTTTCAAAGTGTTGCTCAAATACTGGTTCCTTGGTGCTGTGCTTCTGAAAGCTTCAACTCCTGAGCTCCTTTCTACCTTCATTTCATGCCTGTTTTTCCCCCCATAGCCTTGCTGAGTCTGACATTCTCAACTTACAATTTTACCTTGACTTATTGTTGAGGTAAATTTAACTTATTCGTATTGTTAACTTATTTACCTTACTGTGTACTCCTCCATGGCTAAAAGCGGTATTCCTGAGGGTAGCCTGATCTAGCTGAGTAGATCATTAACTGGGACATAGAAAGTACACAGAAGATAAAGACTGTTAAATAAACGAGAGACTCCAGAATGAGGAGATGAGCAACAGGAAGAGGAGGGAGGGTAGGAAAACCAAAATAGAAAGAAGAATCTCAGATGGTGAACGCAGATCCTTGCTAGTAGAAAGAGCTAAGAATTCTGGTAGATATGCAACTTTATTATGTTAATTATCTATTATATCTATTTTATTACACCTATTACATCAAGAAATAGTTTTGTTCTATCAAGCCCAATTTGATAAGACTTATTTTAAAACTTTACAGAATGAAGCTAATGGGGGAAATGAAACTACTGGTGGAGATTCTAGTGCCGTGTGCCTTGCTGCGCCTTTGGCCTGTGCAAAGCAAGTGTGGCAGCAGCACAGGAACTCATGTGGCTCTGTGACTTGGCAGAAAGGGGACAGGCAGGAGCTTTCAGCTTGTGAAGACCCAGGCCCAACTACATCTTCAATTTAACTGAGATACTGCCATAAGGAGCCATGCTATGACTAGGCAATCTCTCAGATGCCAGAATCACAAAATTATAGTAATTTTGGTATTTTAGAAATATATATATATATAAAAATATATGAATGATAGTTATTTTTGCCTATAGGAGAAAAAAATTACTGTTATAATAATGCTACGGGGATTAGTCACATGCAGATAAAAGTTATTCTGGCCCCAGTGTGTGGCTACTCTGGCTAATGCTGTTTAATCCGTGACTATTATTCCTCCAAGGTGAAGCCTTGGAGGTCCTGTGGGCTCTGATCAAGTTACCTGTGAATGCTGAAAAGAACCAGAGGCCTAGAAACTGGGGGCGTTTTCCTGGCTAGCTCATGCCTTTTGATCTAGAACAAAGATGCCAGTTTGTTTTCAAATGTTCAGACTGCATCTTCTGGATAGTTTATTGCAGCAAAACATGCACTTTTTTTCTCTCTGCAAAAGGAAAGGCAGCTATGCATTTGTAGCTGATTTCCATAGCACTTACATGTATATTCTGTTTTCTGTCCCCAGGACATGTTCACATAAACACGCACTGTTGGTACCTCAAGGTTTGTTATTTTATCAGGCTCTTTTTCCCTTTGATGATGCCTTTGTGGTCCTTATTGCCGATTTGGCTTCTAGACCTCATAGAGGAAGTGTGGGTGGGGAGTGGGTCGGCCCGGAGCACCCTCTGTGTCCAGCTGAGACAGTGGTGCTGCAGCCGCATCGGGATTTCTTGCTGTTTCCGTCCATTCTTCCATTGTGAGATTTTTTGGTTTCTCATTTTCTTCCTCTTTCTTCTCTTATTTACTGCGTGCGAATGCTGGATCATCCTTGGGAGTTAGCACACTTGCTGCTGTCTCTATTAAAGATATGCTTATCATTCATTTTCTTCAGCATTCAATAGGACTTTCTCTTACTTTCACAGTTAACTTGCTACGTAGTTATAGCTACTTCTGTTTACCTGCTTGTGTCGTGTGCTGAATTATAAGCACTCTGAAGTCAAGGCCAGCTCTGAACATCCTTCCTGCATCCTCTACAATGTTCTGCACTGTGCCTCTGTCTTGTAAATCACTCAAAACGTCGATGTTGAATGAATGAACACACGTTTCCTATCTGCAGTTTCATGTTTTGTAGAGGCTGTAGATGCACCTCTGCAACCTGCACTCAGATTCACAGGACAGAATGGAGACCTACTGTGCGCTTGCTATGATCATCTTAGGAGCTTTTGATCTTACTGCCTCTGAGAATGGTGCCATATCTTAAAGAGTGGCTAGGTTGATATTGGATGGGTTTGAGTTAAAACACTCAGGTTCCCATGTTGACATGTCCTTGTCACCGGTAAATTTTGCATCCAGAGATCTAGAAACACACAAGAGACTGCTCTCTGGTACGGCGCTTTTCACTCAATGGTAGTTTAGGTTACCATGTAGCAACAAAGCCTTTCTTATGTTGAGTAACATGTCTATTCCTGTCTCATAGGTCAATTAATGTTTAGATTTCAGTTCCAGAAATTTCTCTGACTTGATGCACCGGAACTTCTACATGGAGAAGAAATTTTGGGCTAGAAAAAGAACAAGAGTGAAACCCTGATTTTTTTTTTTTTTTAACTTACTTGAACAGACATTTAACCTGGTGGATCTGCAGGTGAGAATTATACTTATCTCCCTGGGCGGTCATGAGGATCTAGTGAGAATGGGCGCATACTTGGAACAAAGTCACTGCTAGATTTTCCCAGTCAGTCAGCCACCAACCATGAGTAAACATGTATAATGTATAAGTCCTAGAATTTGACACTGTGTAGGGGAGACTGTAAGCGATGCAGGTAATGTGTTTTCCCACAGACAGGCCACACTGTGAAAGCACTTTTGCTCCATTTGCAAACAGGACTGTTTTCTCATGCTGCAGCTATTTTGAGAAAGTGGTTTGTGACAAAGCAACAAGTTCTGATTCCATCTGTGATGGGGTCCAATTTAACCGAGGCCATTTCACAGGAACTGGAATGTTCAGAAATCTGTGGGTGGTACAAGCCAACATTTCAGGTTTATTTTAAGCTTAAAATACTAATCCATGCTAAAATTAGTGCATATGGGCAGAGAAAAAACTGATGAGTCTAAGTTTCAATTTAACAGGAGTGTCCTTAGTGTATATTATCTAAAGCCATCACTTGTTTAAAAAATATATTTTCAATAAGATAATGAAAAATTTGAAACAATTTGCTTGCTCTCTACTTCTCAAGGATGACATAATCGTAAGCTGACCCACGCAAACCTGATTCGGATATTTAGTAACCATGGTGCTCTCAAACTGCAATTTAGATTTTAGAAGAAATGACACAATCGTCCCTTCTAGGTCTTTCCATTCATAGACGGTACACAGTGCCCTGACTAAAAGGTAAATAAAGCAGATGCCCCTCCCCTTCTGTCTCAGTAATAATCCCATAATTCAATTCATTCTGAAACAACAGGTTGCTATGGTAGCAAGAGAGTGAGGGTTACAGCATCTAACCATTCTGCAGTGTGAAATCAGCAGTGTGCAGGGGTGCTTCAAAATTCATGAGACTGGGAGAATAATTTGGTGCTTTATCCTACAGACTTCCTGCATATGTAGGGAAATAAAAGCAATCAGGTAACTAAGGCAGCCAAAGGGTGGTTAGTGGTTTATCAGCCTTTCCAGGGTGTTGGATGATGCAAGCCATGATCTATGCTTTTCATTTACTGAGCTTAAGATTAGCTACTGAATAGCATAAAGGCAGGCAAGAACGAATGGGAAGAGTTTCTAATTACATATTCTAAATTTCTATTCACTTTCAGTCAGAACTAAGCTAAAGGTTTAATTTTTAAAGAATGTATATGATCAGACACACTGAACATCTATTAAAACTAGAACTCTTGGAGCATAGAATTCAAAATAAAAAATTCACTCTAGAGTCTGCTCTTTAAGTGAATATGTATTTATATATCACATAAATGTAATATAATATGTGAAAATATTGTGAATATGCCTTATTCGCAAATGCATAACAGGAGTGCAATAAAAATGAATTTTTACAAAATATAGAATATATAATCTTCCATATATATATATATATATATATATATATATATATATGTAGTCTACATATTTAACACTTTTAAAAAAATGTATGTAGTACAGGGTCTACAGTGTCTCACTACACAGATTAGACTCGTAGTGATCCTGCTGTTTTCAGCCTCCCAAGCGCTGGGATTCCGGCGTGCTCCACCACACCCAGTCTCATTGGCTGTTTTAGCATGCCCGGGGGGCGGGGCCGGCATGGCAGGCTGGGGGTGGAACCCAGCGGCTGCGCTCTGCCTAAGCAGGCACTTTAATCTGCCGACCTGTCTGGCCAACCCTTACGTATTTAACTCCTAAGTTTAAAATTTGCTAATATCACCTAATATGCCCTTACCATTTTTTCTTCATGCGGTTATTGTCTTCCTCAGGTAAAACCTCAACTTTTCTTATTGTCACACCTGTAGCCTTAACGAGAAAGAAAAATAGCTATAGTAGCTTGGATAACCACACTGCTGGCTTTTCTCGGACTATTGAAAGGGACAGTTCATGCTTAATATCTTTTCTTTTGATTTTTTCCCACCAATTTTTTACATGCTTCTATCTGGTAATCTGGGCAACAAATTTGAAGAAAACAATATGCAATGAAATAACATTGTTGAATTCCTATCATTTTGTTTAGTGAAATCTGCATTTTTTTACTGTTTTTTTTTTTTTTTTTTAAATTCTGTTAGGAAATGAGTAAGCAGGCAGAGCAGCCTGATTCTGTGAATGCCTGCTTTTTCTTAGCTGTTGTGAAATTGAAGGGCTTCTGGGACTGAGATAGGTTGGGGCTGGAGATATGAAGCGTCTAGGCCAGTGTGAGAGTTAGGACACCTTCTGGCAGGGAATTCAGGGAAGGTGGGTGCTCCACCACGCAGCTTTATGCCTCCATGACTGTGCTTGTTCCATTTCTCCTACCTGCGCGGTTCTCCACGCTCTTCTCTCTGCTAGGCAGCTGTTCATTAACACCAACTTGATGCTCTTCAGATGTTGCCTTTGCTTGTTTTGTAGATAAAACACCCTCTAGGCCAAATCCTTTTCTTCTTTGTAGTGACTTCCCCACTTGTCAAATTCTATTCCAATTACTTTTCTATATAAAACTCCATGATAAAATGGAGAACTTCTTAAGGGTGTGGAACATGTAGTGGGGATTTTGTTTTGCTTCTGTTTTTGCATCTTTACTAGCTCATTCCCCCTTTCCCCTGGTCACACACCACACCTTGCTTTAGAGATGTTTTTCTAGTCCACATATTTGTTTTGAGAATGCAAAACATGGTGCTCTCTCACTGCCAGCATGGTGTGGAGTTCCTAGTATGATCAGCTATGGCTTCTAGGCCGATATTATTGCTCATTCTGTAGGATGGGCATGTGCCCAAAGCTGGGGTGGTCTGCCTTCTTCCCTAAGACTTATATTTGGATGGTAGGGCAAAAAACCTTTTGGGACATTGGCTAGTTTGTGCCTTAATATGTCTATTGTCATGTTGGGTGGCCAGATCTGAGGCTATTAAACAACATAGCAGGTACCTAGAGGGACGTACTTAGAAGAAACTGAATTGTCCAGAAATCACTAACTAGCATTAAGAATACTGAGAGAAAAAATAAGCCATGAGCCCCAAAAGCCAGAGAGACAAGCATTCTGCAGTTGGACCAAGGTGTGGCCTCAGAGTGGCAGCAGGATGTAGGAGTGTGAAAAGTGGAGGAAGCGGGATCAGGCAGGGAGGAAGACTGAGAAGCAGACACGAGTTGCTGGCATCCAGGGGACGCCCAAGGTAGAGTGTGTCTGCAATGGGCAGAAAATGTCGGGGCGCTGACGCGTGGCCAGTACAAGACGAACCAAGTTATTGCCTCTTTGCTTAGATATTGTTCAGCATCACCCAGCAAGAGGGTGGTGACCCCAGCCTGAAAGTTGGTGTGGGCCCAGAAGGAGCTCAGAGCTGGACCAATGACAGCTGGGCTGAGAGTTTTCTCTTGGGTGGGGATCTGCAGGTGGCACCTGCCTGTCTTCAATACCTGAAGACCAGGGTTAGATGCCGACACCACACCAGATGCCTCCGGCCCTCTCCTGGGAACCTTAGGACAAACACCTTTCCCTCTACCCCTGACTTCATAAGCCAGACATCAGCTTACAAAGTAGAGGATGTGGGAGACTTAGGGACTTAGTGTTTTTAACAAATGGAAGGTTGCTTCCTTATGTATTGGACATGCAGTTAATTTGTTTTCCTGATAATCCAGTGGTGTAGGCTCAAGATAAAGGCTGGATTAGTCACAGCCAAAATAGATACTGTACGTCTCCTCACAGATAAGTAGCTATTGGCTTCTCGAGCCATTCAGGGAGCACTATTTTTACTGTTAGATTTGGAATAGAGTGTGGAAGCAAGTCCACAGTGAGAACACGTGCTCTGCGAGTTGGTGCAAAGTACTTCCAGAGAAAAGTTATTTTTTTAAAATTTCATTTATTCTACAACTTTTCCTTTTCTTTTTTGGTAGTGGGCAACATAGGAAAGAGAAAAAATATTGCTGCTGCGTTTTGCTTTTTCCTGATAAAGTGTTTCCTCCCTTGCAATGGCTGTATAAATCAAGGCGAGAGGACGCCGAGGCAAATTGGGTTCTTGCAGTGAAGGCATGTTGGATGGCGACTCTCACCTGAGAGGCTCAGAGTGATGTGCCTTATTGATTGCATGTTACGGATTGTCGCTCGCAGACTCTTAGTGCGTCCCAGGACACAGAAACACTCAGACAGTCTGGCTCACTTCTCCATAATGGAGGAAACAGCTCAAATCCCACAAGTCAGGTGATTGCGGTGGGCTACAGGAGAAATAACAGTAGCGTATGGGGGCTG
The DNA here is from genome assembly GCA_002564305.1 of Octomys mimax. Classification (NCBI taxonomy): domain Eukaryota; kingdom Metazoa; phylum Chordata; class Mammalia; order Rodentia; family Octodontidae; genus Octomys; species Octomys mimax. The sequence continues at coordinate 2,904 of NDGM011049030.1, read as the reverse complement.
AAGGCAGGAGAAGGGAGCTTAGATGTTACTGAGCTTCATCTTACTTCATATTACTTTAATCCATTCAACTCACTCATCTTTACTTTGTTATCTAAATCAGTTATTTATTCCTTATTAAATTCAGGACACTAGAGATTGCTATGTCAAAGATAACTATAACAGAATTTTGCCTATGAACTCCTCATAGACTAGTTATGGCAACTACGTTACCAAATGCTTATTTGAAAAAAAAAAATATATATATATATATATATATATATATTAAAGCTAGTTGTATTCTCCTAGGCAGTATTCAGGTCAATCCTGGTAAAGCAGCTTTGATTTGCCTGCACTATATCAGCAGACATATCCTTGAAATAGACAAAGCAGCAAACAGTACAAGTCAAATCAAAACAAAACATACCATGTATGGCCAGCCAAATAGCTCAGTGGATTAAAGTGTCTGCAAGCAGATGCAGGGGCTGGGAGTTTCACCCCCAGGCCTGCTGTGCTGGCCCCACCCCCGGGGCATGCTGCGAAAGCAATTGAGACTGGGCATGGTGGTGCACGCCTATAATCCCAGCTCTTGGAAGGCTGTAAACAGGTAGATCACTGAGTCCGATCTAGTAGGGAGGCCCTGAACACCCTGTAGATCCTCCCCTAAAATACAAAACCAAACCAAACCAAAACAAAACATGTAAAGTAGAACCAGGCCACAAGTGTAACGGCGAAGTCCTAACACTTGTCTTCAAACTTTCCTTTTCATGTTGGTCCCCCTGGCTTCATCTCACACATCATGCATGGTGTCTTTTATCTTTTTGGAGGAAGTTGAAGCTGTGGTAAAGATATTTGGAACTGGGTTCTGGACATACCGTGGTTTTGTGTCAGCCCAGAGGCTGCTCCTAATTTTTTGAAGTGGGTACCATTTACCACATGATAATCAGCAGCTCAGAGAAGGTTCAGCTCTGAGAGTCACACAGCCAGTAAGAAATGAATCCAGCACCATCCCTAAGATTTCTAGCTTCAGGAATGAATATCCACAAATACATTCCTATGCCCTTTATTGGAGTATAAGAATAGAATTACATTCATATTCTTTCTAGAATATTCTATTGGAATGTTTCCAAGTAAACCAGTTGAAATTCATTCTTTTTCTGGATAGCAGGATAAATATAGAAGATATGGGCTGCCAGTTTTAGGTCAACCACTGATCTACTTACTGATACACCTTTATTTTGTATCTAATTATGTTTGCTGTGTGAATAGTTCTATAAATAACACCCATGAACACACATGCTGAATAAGTACAGCTTCCCTTTCTAGGAAATAGATGGCTCCAGGTAGCACAGCTGTGCTGGACCTCCTGTGTACTTTAAAGATGTTGATGCCTACAAAGGGCAAGCCCCTTCATCTGTCACCATAGACAAGGTGACACCACCTTCCATGAGAACGAGCCTCCCTGGGGTCCAGCAGACTCATGGGGGGTGGAGTGCGCTCCAGGTGCTTCTTCAGGCCTCACTTCCTGGGGGGCATCCTTCCATGTGCTGCTTACACCCTTGCCTCATGTCTTTCCTCAGGTCTGCTTGTCCCATGCTAGTGCATTTGTGACCTGTCTCTGCATCAGTGACTGGACTAGGGGTCTGCAGGTTTAGCCCTCAGAGAGTGTGCAGAAGGAATTGCCCCCGCTGGAAGGGAGACCAGAGGCTTTGCTCACCAAATCTCACTCTACTTGGCTGGAGCAGCAGAACTCACCTGTACTTCTAGGTTGCTCCTGCACACAGGCCTGAGGCAGAGCAGAGTGGTGCAGAGGTGCACACAGGAGGGGACAGGCTGCCGCCACACAGGAAAGGGCTCCTGCAGGTTCACAGAACCCTAGAACAGCTGCGGGAAGGTGACCCAAGGCACAGAGAGTCCCTATGGCTGAACTGCTCAAGCTGTCCTGCCACATCTGTCCCACTGTGCATTGTTATATCCCCCAGAGGCCACATGTTACCAGCTTGTTAAAAAAATGTGGCACTTTTGAGTGCCCTGGAACCTTTAAAAGATGATGGTCACTGGGGGCACATCAGGATGGTCAGTGGGGCTCAGACCTTGTTCTCTTTATTTCATTTACCATCCACTAAGAAGTGAGCTGTGGTGAACAGCCTCCACCACAGAAAGTTCCTGCTATGTTCTGCTGCCTCTCCACAGCTCCAAGAGGACTTTGGGGCCAACGGACCAACACTTCCAAGATGGCGAGTGTAATCACTTTTTTCAGTCAGTCACCTCAGGTGTGTGTCATAGCAGTGGGAAGCTGGCTGACATGGGTGCCCTGTCAGGCTCAGCCCCTTTCTGACTGCATCAGAGACCTGAGGAGCTGATCTAGACTCTTGGTGGAGCACAAGGTTGCACTCAACAGGGAGTGTCCTCTGCCAGAGCTTCTGCTGGAAATAAGCTTCTCCTTGGGCACCAACAGTCTCAGCAAAGCCAGTGCCCAGAACGTTCTGTCCACAGTTTATACAGGTTTCAATCTGCAATCAGCTGGCTCCAAGGGAAGTTGGCATGATAGAGGGGCATCACAGAGGAGCAACAGTTGACAGAAAAGGAGATAGAAGGCATCAAGCTCTGGTCCTGATTTCTGCAGGCATGTTTGGAAAGAAATCAGGATTTGGCACAAGTGTGACTGCTTTGACTGCTGTGGACCCTACCCATATACCCTAGGCCAGTGTCTCATACCTCAGTCTACACACAAATTACCTCAAGATTTTTGTAAGCTTGTGATGCGGCAGGATGTGAGGTGCATTGAGATTCTGTAGAGGCCCAGGGGATTAGGCTGAGTTTTATATGTTGAAGAGTAAAGATTGTAGATAAAATGTTTGTGTCAAATGTTTCTTTTATACAGCATGTTTTTGGATTTTGTTTCTTCTACCTTTTTTTTTTTTTTTT
>NDGM011049014.1:0-12962 GCA_002564305.1 Octomys mimax | reverse complement strand
AAAAAAAAAAAAAAAAAAAAAAGACATAACAAGATAAAAAGAGATAGGAGAGACCACTAGTTGAAAATCCATATTAGAGTGTATGTGTGAGGTATGTGTGCATGTGTGTGTGTGTGTGTGTGTGTGTGTGTGTATGTGTGTGTGTGTGTTTCTTCACATGAGTCAGTGCCTGGGCAAGAGATACAGCATTCGATGCCAATCTAAACTTGATAATTTCCTGGCAGGCTGTTGAATTTTAATGGTAAACCAAATCATGAAAACCTTCTTGCTTGCAGAAGAATCCAAGAAAATAGTTTTAAGCCTTCTATTTTCTTTCACACTGAGTTCAACAGAGATAACATTAATATAGTGTGAATTTGCTGTGACAGTGGTTCCTGACAACTTCAAAACTAAACACACTTTTATCTTAACTTTTATAACCAGAGAGTGTAAAACCAGGACAGTAAATACTCAAAGCACAAAATTCTAATTAATAAATTAACTCCCAAATGACATTTTTTTCTTGCTGTTTTTTCCATTTCTGTCAACCAAACTTAAGATGCTAATGTGACAAATTCTAGAAAGCAAGAAAATGGTACTATGCTTAGTTATGACACTTGAGTACAACATTGTTATGAGAACTAATTTTCCCCCAAAGTTCAAATTTCTAAATTTTTTTCATTACTTTATCGTTTAGATGGAAGACGTCATAGCACGCATGCAAGATGAAAAAAATGGAATTCCTATCCGTACTGTCAAAAGCTTTCTTTCCAAGATTCCTAGTGTCTTCTCTGGTAAGTTTGCATTCAGCATAGCTCTATTTCCTTCAGTGCCTTTCACATAACTATCTTTGAAAATGTATTCCAGTCCTTTCCTGTTGAACTCTCTAACTCATTCAGTAGCATTCTTGAATATGGTATTCCTCAAAATGAGTAAAACAAAACAAGAAACCCAAAGTTGTGATCCTGCTTTAACTTACTTTGTATATAGAGGGGAAACAAATGTGGAATAAGAGAATGCAACAGTGTTCAATAATATTAAAATAAATGTAGACATGTGAAACAACACCAAATAGATTATACATTGAAGTGAAAATTGTCCCAACATCAAGGAGAAGTCAGGAAAAAGTTCCTGAGCCACAGGGATGTGCTGAATTTGAAAGATAAGGAGGAATTGTATCACACTGTGACCATGGCCACCAATACCTGTGTTTGAAAAATTGAGCAGTGACAAGATTGTAGGAGCAGCGAGCAGAGAGAGGGACAGGCTGTGAGAATCTCTGAAACCCAACAAAGGAAGCTGATGCTGACACATGGGGAATTATGGGGACATTCCCCATTTCTGTATAGAATGTTCTGATGAACATTGCTTAGGAGTAATGGGTATTAAGCAAGGTCCGCAGTCATTGTGGCATGTGTGAGGTCCTTGCAGGAATAGTTTAAATGTCAATATTCTGAAACCAAACTAAAGGACTAATGAGGGGTGAGCATGAGGACTCAGCAGATATGCAGGGGAAAAGAGGGCACAGCCCAACAATTTTGTTTTTAATTGGTAGGTGAAGAGCCAAAAGAATCATTACCTGAAATAGGCAAACTACAGATTTGGAAAGAGGTGACCAGAGAAATCCAAGAAAAAATGGATGGTGAGGAGTTAAACATCTATGCTTTGACTCCGTGAAGCAGGGAAGGCCCGTGGTGTGGAGGCTGAGGCACACCAGGGCACGGCACAGGATGGGTTCACAAAGAAACTAGACCAGACTGACCAGATCCTTGGTGGCAGTGAGAGATGAAAGAGGAAGGCAAAAGGCACTGAGCAGGAGTGAGAGGGGCTTGGCAGGATTCCTGTGAAAGGGATGGGATGGGTTCCCATTAACCAGGACCCAGGAAAGACCAGGACCTAAGAACTTCAACCATGGAAAGAGGGTGTTGGAATCAGTACTTGAGTGCAAGTTAGCAGGTCCGCGTATTGGGGTTGGAGAGCTGTGTTAAGCTCAGAAGAGAGGGGGCTGTGAACCGGGAGAGCAACTGTAGAATGGTGTCGTGCTCTAACCTCTGGTGTCCTCTTTTCTCTTGCTCCCTTGCATGGCTCCCTTTTTCTAGTTAGTTCTTGCTTTCCTGGGAGTCACCTCTACTTTCTGTATCTGTGCCATAATTTCATCTCCGCTTCTCTCATCATACAACTTCCAGGCCATTCTGTCTGCTACATTTCTCCCCTCTCCAGTAATCAGTTCAGAGAACATTTGTTACAGACTAAACTGAGGGCTTTTTTCTCGGTACCCTGACAAACCTTATGTTTTACCTTTCTGACAGCAATTAGTTTGCAGCTCCATGCTTTCAAGTTTTCTTATTTTTGTCTGTGTCCCCAGGTAAAGCTTAAATTGCTTACAATCAAGGACCGAGAGAGTAAACTAAGTCTAAGCACAACTATGAAAATATTCTCATTTTGTTGAATCACAAAAAAGGATAAGCTTATCTTCCAATCTGGGCACATGCACACTAAGTTGCCCGTCTGCATGGAGAACTGTGGCTAATTTACTCATCATGACATTTTCCATTTCAGGACTCTTTTTGGCAGCATCTAGACCCAAAAATGCTTTGCTGATTGTATTAGAGTGCCCTGAAATTTTGAGTTATCTATTCTATTGAAGTTAATATATACATTAACTTCCCAGCCCCATTTTTAAAATATTTTATTTTAAGACAGAGTCTCACTGTGTCTCTAGCTGCCCTGGCTGGGCTTGCTCTGTGACCCTCCCGCCCCAGCCTCTAGAGCGCTGGGGTTACACGCGGGCTGCAGCCCGTCTTACTGGAGCTTAAACTCTGCGACTGAGTTCTACATGCAGCATTCCCGTCACAGCAACCCACTGAAACTATTCTAGATTGACAACTTTATGATCTTAATTCAAAAGTAGGATTGGCCATATCAATTGACAGTAAGTCCCAAAAATCCATTACAGTTTTTAAATATTCACTGATATAAAGCAACAGTGGTGAGTACGGGATAAAGAGTGCGTCAACAATACTTTTCATATTAATGCAGTTGTGTTCATCTTCTCTTTCTGTATTCCCTGGGCATCTCAAGAGCTCTCTGCCTCACAGTTCAATTAGATACTCTATTATATATTCAATTGGTATGTCTAGTGTCATGCATAATATTTATGAAGTTCTTTATAATAATATCCTCAAATTATGATGCTCTTAAGCCTCAATCACTTTAGTAGAAATTTCAGTAAGTTTTAGTCACCTCCCCTCCCAGATCTTTCCTACAATCCCTGGGTATTGTTAATTGCACCATCCTTTTGCAGCCCGTTCTGCAGCCTGTACTTGTTTTCCTGGCTTGTCCGCTTCTTCTTTCTCCCCTGGAGCTCTCCTTCTGTTCTTCTGCACAGCTACTAATGAAACCAGGGATCTGCTAACTTTGTCACCTTTAGCAGAATCAGAAACAACCTGAGATGAAAGTGTGTGATTTGTGAAACCAGAGCAGTATAATTGTGGGGACAGCAGCCCGTCCTTGCAGAGGCCACTCCACAGAGGAGGAAGATGGCAGATACTGTTCGTCCCACTTTTTCAGCTTACCAGATTATGCTCTCTGATATGTTGGAATTCCAAGTCTGGTCCATAGACCAAGTGTGTCCACACTTCTTAAAACATTTTAGGCAGGCACTGAATCTGCCCAGATCTTCTAAATCAGAACCTTAATTTTTTTTAACATGCAGCTATAAGTGGCATTGCCTTAAGTTCATGCACAGAAGCCAGGGGGCAGGGTTGGACTAAGCTCCAAATACCACTCGTGTTCACCCAGGTTGTTTGTGCAGATCCTTTTTTCAAAGGCTTTGAACATCTTTTCTGTAATCTGTTCTGAGTCAAGGACACCTACCAGTGTATCTGCTAGTTTTTAAAAATTTTACTTGAGAGCAGGAGCAGGATTAGGATGAATGTAGTTTCTTCTATTTTCTTTACCATCAAGCCAAGAGTTTCAGGAAACTAAGATGGATGAATATCAACAGGTGTGTGGAGGAGTGATCACTACTCAGTTCCCTCAAGTAACACCATGCTTGAAAAGTGAATATGTCATGGGATCACATTATAGCTTCATCTACTAAAAATGAAAATAGCTGTGTTGAGATTGGGATGACATAATCCATCCCCTGGGTCTACTATCCAGACTCAGAATTATGTCGAGAAATCCTATTGCAAATATAAAGTACCTGATAATAGATTGGGTATTTTCTTCCTGCTAAATGTATTTTTCTAACAAACATTTCTGATTTTTAAAAATTTTTGGTTTTGGGCTTGTTGATATCAGCCACCTAATTTCCATGGTCTGAAAACCAGAAGGAAAATCTTTGGACAGAACCTCCATGCTAGTTGAAATGGAGGATGTTCTTGGGTAGATCCCACCACACCTTGGCCTTTCCTTCCTGGAATTGCCTTCCTAGTGGCACAGGTAGTATAGGCTCTACTGGTGATGCATGACCTCGGGCCTCTAACTTGGGATGAATTCAGTCCTGCATGTTGCCTAGAGCCTGCTGTATCAGCTCTCCTTCCCTTGGAATTCTTTTGAAATTCTCAGTACTTCAGTGTGTGTGTACACTCTACATATTTTCATCATAGGAAAATCCCACTTTCAGGTTGGATGGCATACTGAACTTGGTTACATCAGATTCATTGACATAAAGAACAGCTTGTAGAAATGAAAATTTTCGAACTCAAGCCACAGACATTCTGAGTTATTAAGAGTGGAGTGGAATAAGCAGATCAATTTTTCTACTGATATAAATTTTTATTCTTATTTAAAAATGAGATTGGCATATGCTAGTCTGAGATATGTACCATTTTCCACTACATAAAAATCTAGAGGAAATTAATTCAACAAGTATTGATTGAATGTACACTATGTTCCAGTTACTGTCTTGGTTTTTTAGGGTTATCTCTTAATTTTACTTTAGGTTACATTAAATTTTCTATTGTAAAGGTAGATGAAAATAAGTTCTGTTAGCAGAGGCAAAAAAAAAAAAAAAAAAAAAATCAGTTGTGGCAACAGAACTGTCCAAATGCCAGCACCTTACAATATTATTTCCAATAGAGAACATGATCTATATGTCTTTAACTTAAGGAAATTTATATGTATGAGTTTGGGGTATAATGGTACCAAAGCTTTTAAAGTACTTTTACAGTAGGTGGATTCATGATTACTTGCGTAGTATTTTGTAGCTTTTTCAAATAGATTTATTTAATGTTCTCCAAATTTCTTATGAAATTAATAAGCACATTTATTCTATAAGAAACTACTGACTTTTTTTGTTTTTGCACAAGATACTTTTTCCTTTCATAAAACAGTAAGAAATTATACATACTTCCCTTTTGCTTTTTTGTCTCATTTCCAGGAACTCAATCATTAAACTTAATGTTTCATTCATAGTTTATCATCTCTGACTTAAATACCTTTGTTTTTCTGCTAGTAGCTTTGTTCTATCTATTTCTGTTTTAATTTAGTGTGGGGCACATTGATATTATAAATTACTTGAGGTTATGTTTGGGAAGTAGACAGTGATGAAGGCCTGAGGACATATATACCATGTGTTACAGCGTGATCTTGCCCAAAAACCTCCACATTGAAGAGTTGGGCTCTTTATTGGGCTTTGAACATAAATGTTCCATCACAATATAAAATCTACACTGAAATTTAAATGTTAATACTTTCATGAGGGAGCTTATGCATTTTTTACACAAATTATCTTCAAATCAAAAAACTATAAATATATCTGCAGATTTTGCTGAAGATTTTCTCTAAATAATCCCATAAATCTCATTTTTACATACCCTTTCATTAGAACTCATATCCTCTAACTTACAACATTTATTCATCTTTCCATCTGAAAATCTTTGGTGAAGCTAGCTATAATACTCGTTTCAGCTAATATTCATTTGTATTTATATTTGTACTCTGAATGTAAATACAATAGAAACCCAAATTCAGAAAGAATGCCGAGGTTTATGAATAAAAGAAGATATGAATAATTTTAGACTTTAAGGATATTTAGCTCATTTTTGATAGTGTTTTTCTATCTATGCTCCTTATCTCTACTGTGCCTATTTGAATGAATTAAAACTGGTCACATAGGGCTACCCAAATGGCTCAGTGGAATAAAGTGCCTGCTTAGGCAAAGCACAGCAGCTGGGCTTCGATCCCCAGTATGCCATGTTGGCCCCACCCATGGAGTGTGCTGAGATGGAAATTGAGACTGGGCGTGGTGGCGCTTGCCTGTAATCCCAGTGCTTGGGAGGTTGAAAACAGGAGAATCACTGTGAGTCAGATCTACACAGTGAGATCCTGTAGACCCTGTACTAAATACAAGAAAAGAAAACAAAAGACAAACCTGGCTACATAAGCACTTAGTTACTTGTAAGATTTTGAAATAGCATTTTTGTGCTTTATTTCTAGAAGTGTATAAATTTATAGTAAAATTGAATATCATTTTTATACTGATTTTGGTTAATAATCATGGTGCTCAATAGAGCTTAAGGATATTATAACATTTAATGATTAGTCTTATCTATGCTATTTGAAGAATGTTGCCTTTCAATATCTAAATCTTTACAGAACTTGAGCCTTTGGAAAAAAATTTTAAAGATTTATTTATTTGGTATAAGAGCGCACTACACAGCTTGGACTCATAGTGACTTTTCTGTCTTAGCCTCCCCACTGTTGGGATGAGAAGTGTGTGCCACTGTGCCCAGTTTCAGTGGCTGGCATGGCATGTGGTCCTGGGGGTTGAACCTGGGCCCTTGAGCTTGCCAGGCAGGTGCTTAGACTGTTGAGCTATCTCCCTGGCCTGAAAAAAATTTTAATCATAGAGATTTGTTAATTTTACAATCTCTTTGGAGGAAAATATTAATTAGCAATTTAGAGATCAACAAAGTTGTTAACATCTTTAAGAGCATTGGTTTTATTCTTTACAGTTTAAAAAATTGTTTATTTCTATTTCACAGAGAAAGAGATGTAGAGTCAGAGAGTTGAAATTTTTGATCCAATTGGCATTGTTCACTAATATTTAAACTATAGTTGATTCAATTAAGTGTATTTCCTTTCTCATTGTTTTTTGCAGAATATACCTGTATTATTTCCGTATGACTAACAAATATACATCTGAATCTGTAGGCCGTGAGTATCAGGGACTTGCCTTTTTGTCCTCCAATATTTAGAGTATTTACCAAAGAGGTCTGCATTTTTGTTTCCTTTGAGGGTCATTGTCACTGTGAGGAAGCCTCATCTCCAAAGTCTTCATCGCCAAAACTTGAAAGTTAGACCTAATCATCTCCAGATTTCCTTTCCATATGAATTCAGAATTCAGGGAATCCAATAAAGAGAAAAAATAGCAAATAGAGTGATAGAATAAGAGGACATGCTGGGATAGGCAGTTCACAAGGTAATTGAACTGGTGACACACTGTTGCTCGTATCACTTTATTTTCTCTCTCAAGGCGGTGCTATCCACGGCACAGGCTGCGACTGCCAATTGTGTGAACTCATCCAAACATAGAACTCTAGCTCTTACTTTTTTTCTGAACTCCACTGGATTCAGCCTCTCTGTACTCCCACCTGAGTAGCTTGGGAGCCCTCAAACTCAGTATGTCCATAGTGAGATTCACCTTTCTCCTCTCAGCTTCTTCCTTGTTCTCTGCCTCAGTAAAGACTACAGGTGGCAGAAATGCTGAGTGATCTTGACATTCTTTTGAAGCCTCCTCTTTTCCTATCTGTTCCATCAACAAATGCTGACAGTGTTTTCTTCTAAGTAGCCATCAAATAAATATCTGGACTCATGACCATCAACTCTTTTTTGTTCTGGTCCAGGATATCATCTCTTTTCCCTTATGGAATTGAATTCTGCCCAGTTTTAACTTAACATGGCGCACCTCATCCTTGCTTTCTCCACAAAGACCCACTTTGGTGTTTTAAAGTTGTCAGTCTGACTCATTGAGATTTTTCTCTTATTTTAGGTTTAAACCTAAAATCTTTAGTAATACCATTTTAGGAATGAAAAAACTTTTCCTTTTAACCTCTTGACAGTTGTTTGTGGGAACTGTCAAAAGCCAGGTTAAGAGAAGAGGCATATGTATTTTATTTGATGTTAATACTTTCATGTACAGTGGAGGGCTTCATAGAAAAGAAGTGAACCCCCTCTCTGGGCAGACTTGGAAGTTTGTATACACTTTTAACAAAAGGATGATAAATTTTGGTAAAAAAGGGAAAGGGATTGGGGCTTTTAGAGGAAATAAATTGTGAGATAGTGACCAGGAACTATATGGAGAAGCTAGTGGAAGACAGAAGCTACTTTAGTAAGTTTTGTTTATGGCTAGAAGAGTCATGGTGGTAGACTCTATCTTCAGTGCTGCAATATTCTCTTCCTCTTGTGCCAGGAGGTCTCTTTCTCACAGGAAGCATTTTTCTTGCTTTTAGGCAGAAAGAGGGAGTGCAGAGAACCCTTTCTGCGCCTACTGCTTCTTATTTGCCTTTAGCTCTAAAGGCTCAGTGGGCTAAAGTGACATGTGATGTGCTTTGGAGTTTTGCGATCCCCTGACCTAAGTGTCAGTGTGCCTCTGAGCTTGTCTGATGCTCAGACCTCATCTCCTAGTGCTGCTGGTTCTAGCCCTAAGTGAGCTTTCTCAGTTGGTCTTTCCCATGTTCCCTCTTGCCTAGAGGCCCTTCCCATGGTGAGGATAGTTTTCTTTGTATTGCTCCCTATCTTTTCCCTTTTGCCTAAGCTTGATCCACTCATCTTAGGTCTGTAGCACTTCCTTCTGTTATAAACACTCCCAAAACTATATTCTTTTCTCTTAAAGTGCTTCATTCTCTTTTAAAACTATAAGCTTGCAAATGGTAGTATTTGATTAATGTCTGTCTTCCTGATGATGACATAAACTATGAGAAGCTTCCATGTGCTTGCTGTTGTGATCCCATTGCCAAAGGTAGTGTGTGACATAGGAGATGTTCTTTGAACACTCATTGGACGGATGATTAATCATTGTCATTTTTTAGTATTAATATCTGTATGCTTTTATAATTATGTGGCTTTATGAGCATTTGTAAGTCACTTTGAATTTAATAAAGGTTTTGTTAACATTTGCATCCTTTTAAAAGATAGATAGATAAATAGATTGACTGATGGATTGGTTATGACTCAAGGGCAGATGGTCCCGAAAATCATAAAGTTCTCATTTAAATGACTCTGTGCTGGCAAAGGTCTGGCACTCTGGGAGAAGAATTTCAATGATTGGAGTCTCAACAAAGCAATCCAGTTGCCACATGGAGTTCATACCTTCAACTAGTCTGCTCCATTCAAAATGGATTATCTGCATTCTGTAGATGAGTAAGACAGAGTACCACTGATTTCCTGGTTTATAAGCTCAAAGCTAGTGCTTGGGCAACCTCAGGCAATATCTGTGCAATACTTAGTACCATCTCCGCCCCCACAAATTCACCTCCCTGAAAAGGGAGATTTTTTGATGACTTGATGCTCTCTGATGTTCTCATAGCCTTGCCTTTCATTCATGCCATTGTTCTCGCATGGAGAGAACTAGACTTCCCCAGTTGGAGTTTAGCTTCCTTCCACAGATTGACTAGGACATTCCTGTATTTCCAGTATAAGCCAAAGCAGGAAATAAACCAGAGTTCTCTTCTTAGTTTCTTTCAGATTATATAGATTGGCACTAAATTTGAATTTGATCTTGTGATGCAGCCCATTGAGATCCCAAAAGCCTGTCGAGCTTCTTGCTCCCAGCTGTCAACTAAAAATGCTCCTGTTGAACCAGGTTACTGAATGTGTTTTAAGATGGAATTTACTATAAAGGGTTCTCAGGAGCCATAAGGCAGAGTCCAGCTCCAGATCACCAAGGACTGTAGGGAAGGAAATGGTCCAGAATTATAAGGGAGCTGCAGCCAGCCGTTCCTCTGTTTCATGTTTCTGACTTCTTTGATTAACTTTTTTAAAAAAAGGTTCTCTATCAGATGCTTGTTGATAATCAAAGAACACAGTTTCTGTTATTCTTCCTTTCCAACTTCCATTCTGCAACTTGAATTGGTCACATTTGACTTGCTCACCTTCACATGATTTACTGTCAATTGATATGAGCAAAATTTGTGGTCACAGTGTCTAATAGTGCTTACATCATATTGGTGTGGCTTGATTCATTTTTTGTTGTTGTTCTTGTGGATGCTTGAGATTGAACCCAGGGCCTTAGGTATGTTGCATGCATGCTTTTGCACTGAAACATATCTCAGGCCCCTCAAATCTTAAAGTGCATCTTTAATTTTCTAGGCTCTCTTCCACCTGCCCCCCCTCAAGCTTGATAGCAAAGGAAGCTATAACTAGTGACACACTGACTTACTTCAACTGAATAAAAATAAGAGTTGCCATAATTCAAATAGTTGGATATGGAAAATTATTTACATTTTTATGCAAACAGGGTGCACAATTCCCTGGGATAGCTTGCTTTCAGCCACATACATGAACTGAACAGTGTATGCACTTACAAAGCAAGTTGACTTTAAATGTAGTGATTTGGACACGTCCTGTTTCTTGGAAGGGCTACAGGACTATTTGTCAGTGTCTAGGAGTGATGATTGATGAAAGCCTCAACTTGTCCTGTGGTCAGCTAAGCTGGTAAACAGTAAGAGGGACAAGCTTAGTAAAGTGGACCGATGAAGCTTTAAGAAGATAATTTTTGTTGAAATATTTTTGAGAACAAATTGCATGATGCCTCGGTGAAATTTACCTTGACTTTACTCAGGGTCAGTTTGCAAATGATCAGAATAAGTAATGTGTGCTGTTTTTCTGTGGAGCTTATAAGACTGCCTACATAATTCTGAGCTAATTCTGAGTCTAAGATATCCTTTTCTGAAATTGACAACTTCTTGTGAAATGTTTTTTCCATTCCTGCTAAGAATAACTGCCATAGGTTTTACTAAAATTTAAATAGAAACAGGTTAGTTTTGAAAATAGTTTTGAATACTTTGTTAGAAATCATGCCATTATCAGTTTTCTTTTCTTTATAGTACCCCAAAGCAAACTGAAAAATACTGAGAAAGTTTATTAGAAGTAAATAAAAATAAAATGTTCACTAAATTTTGGAAGTTCATTTCTTAAAATAATTTTTGTAGAAAACAAGAGCTATTACTTAACTAGATCTGTAAGAGACAAGAATATTTACAAAATGTTAACCCTCTTAGTAACTTTTTGATACTTCTGTTCCCTCTGATAGCTGTGCTAAAGTGACCGGGACAGTATCAGTACATGGATAAGCAAAGATGTCAGAGTCAAATCTGTACTTATATTAGCTTTTTCTTTTTTATTGTACTCTTTAAAATAAATTTTAAAAAGTAAAAAAAAAAAAGTTAAGGTTTATTAAAAGCAAGAATAAATAGGGTCTCGCTATGCAGTGTGGACTAATAATGATCTACCCTTCTCAGCCTTCCTAGCACTGGGGCTACAGGCCTGCACCATCACAGCTAGTGCGAGGCTGGCACGGCATGTGGTACTGGGAATTGAACTCGGAAACTTGCCCTCGCCAGGCGGTCACTTAGACCGCCGAACTGTCTCCCTAGCCCAGTACTTGTGAAAGAAACCCTGCTCCCTATTGGCTGTCAACAAGAATCCCTGCTCCCTATTGGCTATCATTCTTTCCTTACTGTGATATGGCACCAGGAAATGGCTGCATAGTAATCTTTTGTCTCAGCCACTGTGACTTTTTCAAACAAATGTAGATCATTCTAAAGTCTAAATCCTGGGTCTGGGGAGATAGCTCAGTAGAATAAGCACTTGCCTGGCAAGCACAAGGTTCTGAGTTCAGTCCCAGGTGCCACAAAATAAAATAAAATAAGATAAAATAAAAAATAAAGTCTAAATCCTACTGGAAAACAGAAAGAATAGCTCTAAAATATGATGGGGCAATTTCAAATGAGTAACCTGAAAAGCAAGCCTTGACTCATTTTTGATAGCATATTTGTTTTGTTTTTTTTATTATTTATTTTATTTTGAAGAGCAAAAACAAATAGCAGAAACAAAGACAAACAGAGTAATATACAACAGATATGTTACAGGTTTTCAAAACAAGAATGGCAAATTAACAGTGGTTGTTATATTACATATTTGTATGTTCAAATCTGTTGCTCAGATTAATAGATATAGCTATGTGAGTTTGGAGAAATAATTGAATATTAATACATGCTTTTAATAAACCTTAACGTTTTTCTTTTTTTTTACTTTTAAAATTTATTTTAAAGAGTATACTAATAATTGATAAGACATTAGAAATAGGACAAGTTTAGAAGACCAAGATGAAGGTATTCAATCTTGGTTTTTATATTATACATTATTGTCCTCGATGTAGTTGCTTAGATTGCAGATATCAGTATACAGAGTTAATTGAAGTAAAAATTCTAAACATTAACTTCTTTTTTCAAAAAACTAATAGAAATTGTAGGACAATCATCATAGCCATCCTGTATATATACTTACATGATATTTTGCCCCCTTCCATATTTCCTATCTTTTCTCCTTGTCCTCATCTTTGTTGTTTAATCTTTATGTCCAGTTTCTTTCCATTTTACTATATCTATTATACCTTTCAGGTTTTATTTATTCTTCTAGTTTCTCACCCTAGGGAGACAATATGATATTTACATATGTGGGTCTGATTTATTTTGCTTATGAATATAGCCTCTAGTTTTATCTACCTACGTACAAAGGCTTCAAGTTTCTCATTCTTTTTTTAATTAATTTTATTCAGAAACAAATAGCAATGACGCAGTTTCAAAACAGATTAGTAGGACAGTTACAGTAATTTTAATACATCACATATTGTTGTCTTTGTAGTAGTTATTTATAGTACAAGATGCAGACATGATATCTTCTCTAAACACTATTTTTTCCATAATTTTATTGAGAAACAAATAACAATGAGACAGTTTCAAACCAAATTGGTA
>NDGM011049007.1:0-11637 GCA_002564305.1 Octomys mimax | reverse complement strand
TTTCGTTGGGGATCAATATTTATCGACTTGTACTAATTGTCACCAATAAAGCAGTCTTAACGAAAATAAATAAATAAATAATCTTTAGATTACTCATAACAACTAATAGAACACACATGCTGTGAAATACTAACAAAAATAAGAAGTCAGTACGTGTTTCATTACACATGCCATCCCCCCACCATAAATGATTTCAGTCTGGGGTTGGTTGAATCTGATAGAGAATTTCTGGATTCAGAGGGTTGACAGTAGTAAATAATGGAACCCTCAGTGTCATTTACATTCTTGTTTAAAAGTGTCTTACTCTAGTGCGGATTTACATGAATTCAGCCATATGGACTATATTTTGTATTAACTATAAAAGTAATTATAAATATGAAAAATTACAAATAAATTGACGTATAGAAATAGTTTAATAATGATTTTAACCTATTCACCAACATATAATTAACCTTGAGCAAAATATAGCTTCCATATACATTATATGAGAAAAAAAATTATATGAGAATAGACATGACAAGGAATCATGATTTCTAGTATTCAAGATGATATATTGAAGACCAAGGTAATGATAATTTTTGACTGATTAAGGGCAGATGTTTTTGAAGCAAAGGACACTTTTTTTTTTTTTTTTACTTCTAGTAATCTGTTTTTGGCATCTGTTTGTGCTGGAGTAAACTGAATTTATTTACTTTTATAATGTTTTTTAACAGTTAACTGTAGTTTAGGTTGCTACCAACTCATGAAGCAAGTAGCTTTGGTGAGAAGTTATGAGAATCTAAAGTTTAGGAATCACTAAAACATTATTCTTACTGAGGTATCATTTTTTTCCTCTTAAAGAAATGATACCTCAGTGATGTGCTAGAACTTGGTGAATTAACAGTTGTGTTTGTTTCTAGAATTAACAGCAACAAAGATTTCATCTGTAGTTACTGTATAATTTTGCTCTCTAAAATTCTTTAAATGCTATATTGTAGTGCTTATTGCAACAAGAAGCTGCTGTGCTGCACTCATGAAATGAGTATCTTTGCTGATCCATGAATAGCACCATTATCAAGGGCACACTTGAAGCTTTGAAGATGATAGGTTTCTTTTGTCTTTTCTTCTTGATGTATTTTTTTCCTCTTAAAGCAGCTACCAGTTTATACTTGGAATACAACCTAGTAACTTGGGTCTTAATCTAATTACATCATCATTCATATAGGATTAACTGAATAACTATAGGTATGTAGTGGTCCCCATAATTGCAGTTAAAAAAGAGCTTTTTCAGTTTTTGAGGAAACACACATTTTTTCAGTTTTGGCCTGATCTCTCATTCAAGAGTCTGAAAACACGAAGAGGAAGAATGGCCTCAGCAAGGAGGGATGTACTGGTGATTCCAGGTCTAGGCCTGTGGTCGTCAAGGTTGATCATCTTTAACATTTAAGACAACAGAAAAAAATTTGAAATTATCTTCATGTTTTGGCTGCATTTTCCTTCTCCTCTGTGTAGAAGCAGGTGGACAATGGGATAACTCTAAAGCAGTGGTTCTCATCTAGGGTGATTTTGCCTCCCATGGTATATGAGACCACATCTGTAGGGTGTCAGAAGGAGGAGGACTGCTCTTGGCTTCTGTTACCATTGAACTGTGAAACATCCTGCAATCCACAAAATAGCTCCTCCAGAAAGAATTACTTAGCCCAAAACTTTAGTAGTGCCAAAGTTGGGTAACCTAGTGTTTAAAGCATTATCCTTGGTGAGAGCAACAAAGGAATGCAAAATTTTTTAGTATTTTTCTCATTATGAAGGGAAGTTCTAGGGAAGAAGATATATGCAGAATTCTTACGTTAGTAAAGTTGGTTATACTATGATAACTTTGAACAGGTTTGTAGCCTTAGTTTTAATGCAGGCTAACTTGCTTTAGGTGAGTGGCACAAATTCAAAAATTGCTAAAGCTATAGAGTTGTCTATATTATTGTTGCTGAAACAGAATTATCACCAATAAAATCTTATTTAGTTTGCAAAATGGTATATAGTTTGCTAACATGTGTTAACATTATTGGACTGTTATTTTCTTGCTGTTTCATTTAGTACTAATTGGATGTTTTGAGTGAATTGGAACACACCACAAATTCACTTTCACTAACACTTAAATCAACAGAAGATTATAGGGATGCTTTTTTGAATTTAGTAATTGTGGTTTCTGTTTTGACGTAGTTTCTATAATTGAGAGATTGAAGCATGATCTGTTCAGGGCAAAATGAGTCATATATATATGGAAAAAAGATTAATATGACAAAAATGTGGAAGGATGGAGAATAATTTGAAAACACATTATTGTAGCTTTTAATGTAAGCAAATCATAGCCCCACAGTTATGTTGTTGTAAAGCATAGAGCACCAAATAATGGGTATATTTTTCTTTTTTGACTCTCATTTTTTAAAGGTTTCTAATATATTTTGTTCACTAAATATAGTGTTTAGATGGTAAGCAGGGAGTTGAAATGCATGTGATAGCAGCTTAGAGATGTGCAGTGCTTCCCTCTAAAACAATTACAGTGCAGTGGCTGCCAATGATGATGTCACAGTCAGCAGATAAAGAACCACTTAAGAATCTTAAAATCATCATTAAAGGACAGGGCAAGTTTGTGCCAAGCTGAAGCAATGTTAAGATTTCTACTGTGTTCTTCTATTGTGTTGTTTTAAATTATAATATCCTCAACATTTAACCATTTAACAAATTACAGTTATCATCAGGAAAAAGTTAAAACACTGTTTACAGAGGAAGAAGCAATTCCTTAGTTGAAGCAGAAGCAGAAGCAGCAGTATATTGGGAGTGAAAAAGAGAACGTGACAGCTGGTTTCTAACTTTCTCCATACAGTGGCTGTGTTCACCTAGCTACATAGTGTGATGGTGCTGGGCAAGCTTGACATAGTATGATTGTAATTTTTTTATTTGGTTGTCCTAGGAATCAAACCCAGGGTTTAAGGCATGCTAGACAAGGGCTCTACCACTGTAGAGCCCTTAAGGCATGCTAGACAAGGGCTCTACCACTGCCCCTTACTTATAAATTTTAATACTATTTGTAGACGAGCAACATCTGTAGCTATTACTAACAAAGAGTGAGGAAAGGATAATGACAACAGTGTAGACTTCAGTTGTGTATGGAAGAAACACCATAGAGGGAACAAACCTCCTTATAGGCAGGAAAAGCCTGACTTAAAACTAGTTTTCTGCATGCCACAGGCTCTCTCCATTAGCTGTCCACTGTACTGTTTTGACAGGATTTTGGGTGTTGTTTTCCTTGGATCCTTACCCATCATGCTGGATTTGGGGCCCAAGTAAGAAAACTATTTGACCGGTTTATATTGGAAATGAAGATACCATGCCATAATTTGATATTGCAGGAGTGAGCCATGCAGGGGAAGGTTGGTAAGTCCAGAATCTGACAGACAAGATAAGTTAGGCCTTGAAGTGAATTATATTCCAATATTTTCTATTGTAGCTAGGTGCCTGATTACCATAAGTACTTAAGCAGTAACTGTAAGAGCTAGTAGAATAATAACAGTTAAATATAGGAAGACAAAAACTTTCTAAATGTATTTATCACTCTATTTGACTATCACCCTACTCTACTTAAATCTGGTAGAAATTATTAATTTCTTGTTCCATAGTAAACTTACCTAGGTAGATAGCAATAGCCTCCACTGTGGTCTCCCAATCTTTTATCTATTCTGCACCACTAATGCCAGAGCATCTTCGATGAGAGAAGCATTCTAAATGGAAGTACCTAAAAAGTGTTCCTCAATACCTGAAGAGTGACTCATAATTAAAAAGATAAACATTTTTATTGTTTCTTCAAAGATCTTTCCAAGAGGGCTAATAAGTATAATCCTTCTCATTTATGAACTTTATGAATCAAACCATCAAGCTCACTGTTACCTATTGTGATCATACTCTTTATTTTAAAATCATAATCCTTACTATCACTTATTTTTTGTTGAGAGTTTAGTGCATGGACTCAGATTGCCTTGGATATATTATGTCCTCGTTCTGTGACCTTTGGTAAGTTAGTATCTCTTTTTGTCTCATTTTCGGACTTATTGGTACCATGAGGTTTACTTTTGCCTTTTTTCTTGCAGTAAACTTTGCAGTTAAACATCTAATTATCTTAGTCAATATTGAGGAGAAAAATCATCTGCAGTTAAAGTACTTTATTTATAAAGCAGATGATAATGTGCTGCATTTTATTTGTTAAAATGTTGTTGAGTTTTGCATCTGTGTTCACTAAGGAGATTTAGTGTTGAGGATCAGAGTGATATTGGCTTCCATGTATGAGTTTGGGAACATGCCATCCTTTTCAATTTCTTTCGAAGAGTTTGAGGAATATTGATGATATTAGGCTTTACAGGTTTTATAGAATTGAGTAGTAAATCTATCAGTTTCCGGTCTTTTTGTAGTTGTTGTTGTTATCAGTAGAATCTTTAATACTGTCTTCATTGTTGATGGAAATGTAATGGAAATCAGTATGGAGATTTCTCAAAGAGCTGAAATTAAAAAGTCCGTATGACCCAATGATTCCCTGCTAGGTGTCTTTCCTAAAGAGCTTAAGATATTATACTATAGGGTTACATGCATATCAGTGTTTATAGCAGCACAACTTGTAATAGTGAAGTCCTAGAAACAGCTTGTATATACATTGACAGATGATTGAATTTAAAAAGTGATATCTGTATATAATGGAATACTATTTGGCTATAAAGAATAACAGATTTGAGAGACTTGTAGGAAAGTGGATGCAGCTGGAAAATACAATGTTAAGTGAAATAAACCAGGCACACAAGCTAAAATACCATATGATATCTAGTCTCATTTGAATGAGGCAAAGTACAAATGAAGAGAATAAGAAAGGTTGGATCACAGGGGTCAAGGGGGTGGATTTCTTGGAATAGGGAAGTGGTCCAAGAGAAAAAAACATGAGAGGTGAGGAGAAAGGAAAGTTGAAATAGGAATAAAGCCCCATATAGGAACCTAATAACATCATTTAATGTAAACATAACATAAGCTAAGATTAATATCAAGAAGATTGAAAAATGGGATAGGTGAGTTGGAGGGGGAGGAAGAAGGAAGGAAAGGGAAGGGGATTTTTTTTTTTTTTTTTTAATGTTGTGGCTGTGTACATGTATCCATGCACCAAGATGATTATAAACTACATCAAACACATAGTAAAGTAAAAAATTAAAAATTAAGAAGATAAAAAGGCTTTTCCTATATCCCCACTTATAGACTGTCAAAAAAAATTGCCCTTATTATATTCTACTCATTAATTTGGAAAAAGGGCCGTAGGAACCTGCCCATTCAGTTGTCTCTACTGCTTACTAAACAGTTTCGTCTAGAAAACTGACATTTGTGTCAATCAAGTACTGTTTGTCACTGTGGTTACTGTTACCCAGACTGGACTAAACTTGTGATCATCTTGCCTCAGCCTCCTTAGGAGCTCAGATTACAGGTATGTGCTATCTTGCCAGACTAGTTTTCATAACTTCTAGTCTCCAAGGTTCTGCTCTGTGTGGCTTTTGTTTCTTTATGCTGCAAATCCCAGCTGCCTATTTGGAATATAGCCTTTTAGTTTTGTGACAGGAAGTTTTGACTGAGGAAGGTGAAGAGTTCAACCTTTACTAGAAGCCAATCTTACATACTCATGTATGAATATGTGTCTGTAAACATATAAGTATGAGGAAACTAACCATACAAATCTTTGATGCTTTCATACTAACAACTTTAGTGGCCTGCATCTATCATTTATTGTGGTTGAAATCCTGTTTGTTAATACATTTACCAGCTAGGTTTTTAAAAAATATATATATGAGGCTAGTGATTTCATCAGTTTTAAGGATAAAATAGTAGTTAAGAGTATAAGGAATATAGATTTTATCAAAAACAAGACTTTGCAAATAAGAAAGTTAAATATGGGTACTCCTATCTATTTGGTATATGTTTGGTTGTCATGCATGATTGTCAATTGCAAATATATTCAAGAAGCTAGAATAAACTTTTAAGCTGCTGAAGCACAGAATTTAGGTATCAACATGTCAGTACATTAGAAGTAGCAGTCTTTTTTTTTTTTTTTAAATTGGTAGAGGGTCTCACTACACAGCTCGAACTCATAGTGATTCTCCTGTTTTCAGCCTCCTCAGCAATAGGATTACAGGTATGTGCCGCCTCGCCAGGTCTTATGGCCAGCTCAGCACACCCGTGGTTGGGGCTGACTGTGCTTGAGAAGTAGCAGTCATAAAGTTGGAACCAGCCAGTCTGGGACCTCAGTTGTGTTCTTGGATATATTTATAAATAGCATTATATTCTTGCATAGTCTTACAAAAATGATGACCCAAAGGCTAAGAAAAAGTATGAAATAACACATAATCCACAAGCTTAAGAAAGCCAAGATAACTATTGTTGACAGGTACACAGATTTAAAATATTCCCCTTTGGGCAGATTGCTTCGGATGTCCCACATGGAACTGCAGGACTTAAATGTTTATCCTGCTGGGTTTTGAACTTGTGTTGGTCCCACTGCTTGGTATCCTGCTGTGTGTACCTTTTGGAATGAAGAGTCTCAGTCCTAGGAGAAAATAAATTAAGATGGCTTCTTGCAATTTAAAACATTATAATTTGAAGTGGTGAAATCAGGTTGACATGCAGGTCAGATGACATAGAGAATCAAATGAAGGTGAATATGTAAGTAGTGATAGCTTCCTCTAATCATCACTTTCGAATCCATGCAAAGGAGCATTCCAAGAAAAATAAGTGGTTGTACCAGTATGCACTCCCACCAACAGTGGAGAAGGGTCTGCGATGGAAGGGATGGAAGGCTGATGAGCCTGGAACAAAGGCTGAAGAGTCTGCAGTGTAAGGCTGAAAAGTCTGTGGCAGATAGCTGAAGGATCAAAGCTAGAGGCTGAAGATTCTGCGCTGGAAGCCAAGAGATGATGTCCAAGCTGACTGAGAAGACTGATGTTCTGCAGAGGAAGTGGAATGCTGAATCTGTCCTCAACCCCTTTATGTACCTTTTTGTGTTGAGTCACTCTGAGGAGGGTCCTCCCTGCTCCGCAGGGTGGAGTCCCCCACTCCTCAGGGCACAGAACCATGGAGGCAATCCAGCCAAGTTGACACAATGTATCAACCACTACAATTAGTGTTCTGGTCTTCTCCGCCCTAACAGAACCTCCCATTAAGTTTGCCTTATAGCATTTTGAGATTGCTTCTCTAGCTGGCACCTCCAAACCTTTACAAAGCCTTTCCATAAACCACTTGCAATGCTTCTAAACCATATGATCAGGTACAGTTACAGATATACCACTTTTCCATTATCAAAATCTATCTTACTCACTTTCTTCACTGCTGGGATAAAATACCTGACACACCCAGCTTCAAGGAAGAAAACATTATTTTGGCTCACAGTTTGTAGAGGTTTCAGTTGACAGTTGGCTGGGTAGGGAGCAGCAGCATGCAAGCTGGCAGAGGAGGAAAACTGGTCATATCATTGTCAATTCACTGAGAGTTCTTTTGCTCAAACCAGGTGGAAATCATGAGTTAGCAAAGTGCAGCTTTTCTAGCAGTCCTGATGACCCAAGATGATACTGAATAATTCTGGATGCCAGCAAAGCTGCTGGTCAGTGCTAGTACCTGTTGTTGTTCTCTGACACTGAATAGTGCTGGATATTGTAGGTCAGCTTTCCCAGATGTTGGTCTCTGTGCTGAATTTTATTGGCTCCTAATCTCTGGAGCTCTCCAGGGCAAACAGTGTCTAGTGTTTGTATTTTTTTTTTCCCCTTATAGATGACCACTCTGTGCCTACTACTGAGGATGAGAGTCCTCAATAGATTTTTTTGAGCACTTTTGCAGCCGTGGGCCCAAGAAATAAATTTTGAGCAAGTTTATAGAACCACCAAAGTCAGTATCATAACAGGTCCTGAACTGATACACAGGAAGTTCAGTGAGCTTGAGGGAGCCCTTCTAGACTAACTTAAGAAGGAGCTGGGGTATCCTGTTTATATAGCAGCTAGACTGTAACTGATCCGATTATAGGTTCATAATTGTCTTAAGTGGTTGTAGAGCTCCAATACTGGCATAGATGTCAGGGGGGTGATTTAGCATTGGAATAATGCTAAGTTATTCCAATAATTTGTGACTCCAGGGAATTTTATGGAAAATAAGCTGAGGGATTTGAGGATGTTAACCATGGCACAGATCCTTTCCTGATCTTAGCCAAGGTGACTGTTTCTCCTTCTTTAAAGAGACAATAGTAGTATCTAAAATGGTAGGAATGAGGGATGGGCACCATGGCTGACAGCTGAGCTGTATTTATGCTGGTCAGAGCATCCTGGAGGCTGATGACTGCTAAAGAACAAGGATGACACTGATGACACTGAAGCAAGTTATCCTTATCCATTTTGAAAGGAGGCCAAAAGAATTAAGGGTCTGGGACATGACTGACCCCTTCCTAGCCCCACATACTTTAGCCAGCATTATAAAAGTGGGAGCCAGGCACTTCTTGTCTGACTCAACATCATGATGCCAGAAGCAGAGTGTGAATGAGGAAACGGGGGAGGAAGATACAGTCTACTAGGTCACATCTCCAGTGATCTGCCTCTTCCAATAATGAGGCCCTACCTCAACAGCACATTTTTCTATAGTACTCCCATGGTCAGTTCTCTTCCAAAAGACCTAACTATGAATGCACAAGGCTCTGAGGCACATTACATATAAGACTACTTTTATTTGATTTCCATTTCCATGAGTTACCTATTTCCACCTGTTCACTTTTAGTATGTATGTCATTGAAAGTAATGAGAATGGATAAAATAAAATAAAATATTCCCCTTTTAAGCTTTTTAAAGCCTTTTAAGTGAGATAAAAGGTATAGACAAACTACTGGTGATATCATAGATGCTGTGGTATATTTTTTTTTTTGGCGGGGGGAAGAGTCTACAGGGTGTTCAGTGTCTCACTACTAGATTGGACTCATAGTGATTTGCCTGTTTACAGCCTCCCAATAGTTGAGATTACAGGCACACACCACCACTACCAGTCTCAATTGTCATCTCAGTGCACCTTGGGGGCGGTGCCCTTACAGCAGGCCCGGGGATTGAACCCCAAGCCCCTGCGTCTGCTTGTAGGCACTTTAATCTGCTGTGTTTTTTGGCCAGCTCTGCTGTGGTGGTTTGTGATAGGGAGACACTGGACCCAGAAAAAGAAATTAAGACACCTTTGCTGTAGTTAAGGGGAGCACAGGGAGCTGACATCAAGAACTTGAGCCCTGGGTACACACGGACAGAGCTGGGGATAGATGCAAGACATTCTAGGGAGATACTACAAATAAGTGCTGTGCTGGACTGGGTATGGGCTGCAGTGAAGGACTTGGTACTTGGAGTGATGTTTACTGCTGCAGAAATGGCACTGGCAGTGGGTTTTGCAGGGAGGAAAATTGGCTTTGTTTTTGGGGTGCGGAGTTGAGGTGTTGGCAAGAGATGTGGTAGGACCTCGGACTTAAGAGCTTTTGAGAGCTCATTTTAACAGTTCCCAAAGCAAGCAAAGACAGGCTTGCTTTCATTGTTGCCTTGGTGAGTTCTCAATAATTACTGGTTTGTTTATAGTTCTTTTGAATGTTGTGGGATGACTGGATTTTCTTGAAAATAAACTTTGTGCTGATACTTACTTTCTACTTACAAGTAAAATATGAGGAATGAGACCTGCTCATATGCTAACCCAACAGTACTGTAAAGCCACATGTTCTCTCGAGATGTGATGTAGAATTTTCTATCCTATTCTCTTATGTTTATTTGAGTGCAATTTTAAAAATATGAAAATATTAGTAACTACATACAACCCCAAGGGAAAAGTTTCCCATCATGCTTGTGATTTTGCTTGGCTCTTCTTGCTTGTACCATAGGATATTGTGCTCTTGACCTTATTTAAGCTGTGAAGGAAACAGCAGTTTCCTTCTTTCAGTATGACAGATCTTTTGCTACCTCATTGAATGTTCTTGCTGTTATTACATGATATTTAGACGAATAATCCAGATTTATTAACTGAACACAAAGTGCTGTTAGGAAGAAGGTGCAGTAGTACAGTCTCATTTCACTGGAACTCTATTTGGGCTGGATTTTTAAGAGCAGTAAGGAACTTCTGAAGTGAAAAACTTTTCTCTTTAAAATAATACTCTTTATTGAAGTGGTTAGTTAATAATGACCAATGCTGCCGGTGAAGGGTTAGGAATCTGTCTGATTGATATTTGAATTTTGAGGGAAGGCAACCCTAGATGATTTGGATTAGAATGCAGTGCTTTTTTTTTTTTAAATAATACTTGATTACTATCCTGCTAGTTAACCAGCACATTACTTTTTCCTAGAGTAAAACTTTTTTTTTTTTCTTCAGTAAGGAATTTATAAAAATAACTTCTTTTTCTGGATGCATGCAGTGTGGGATTTTGTAACCATGGGATTCTGTTCTGTTTAACCAGACCTTTTCATATTGAACAGATTGACTCAAACTCCTCTTTCTGCTACAAACTATCCTTTCCTGTGAGTGCTGTAGAAGGGAAAAGCTGACCTCCGCGGGAGCACTGTGTAGGGTACCGACTAAGCTGTATTTCTAGAGTTGGAGAGTTTTCCATTTCTCAAAATGCTGAAGCTTGAAGGCAGTTGAGATAATTATTTTCTTGGGCTTGACTTGCTGAGTCTAATGATGAGTTTTCAGTGTCAAACTGTAAATTGTTATTACACTGGTGCTTGGTGGATACTGATGTAAAACAGTTGACTTTATTGTTGAAGTCCTTTTAGTATAAATAGTTTTTCATGTATTTTGAATGATATCACTTTTTCTTAGGTACAGTAGATTCTGATTTTGCTACCCTTTTCTTACTTAAATGAACAGTTTTGGTTTTTGCTTTCTTTCAACCTTTTACTTTCTTTTTTTTTTTTTCCTTTTTAAGTGATCTAATAACTTCTTGAACTGTTTCTCTAAACCTGATGTAAAGGAGGATCCACTGATCTAAAAACTTGTTTCTCTCTTATAATCAAACCGAGTTTTAATTGAAATTAAAAAATATTCATCCCCTATAAAAGCTTTAAAATCCATTTCTTTCTTTCTTTTTTTTTTTTTTTTTTCNTTTCTTTTTTTTTTTTTTTTTCTTTTGAGAATAAGTGTTGACTACACTGGATGTTTTGTAGATAGCATACAATGAAATCACTTTGTAATTAAGAATAAAATTTATGATGCTGAATAGTGAGAAGAACATATAGTTCCCTTAGAAAATCTGTACTGTATAAAGCTTATTGGTTAAGTGTAGCAAGGGCTGACACAAAAAGTCACCTGGGTGCTTGCATAGCAAAATCCGTTCTGAAAAATTGTTCAGGTTTTAGTTCATTCTAACTTTAATGAATAAATCACTAAGGCTGGATCACCTTTCTGTCATCTTTTGTTTGAACTATCTCATTCCAATTGCCAGATTTACTTGGTGATAGACCCTGATTATTTAGCATTGTTCATCCTTGACACTGGTCCTTTGTCCAGTTAATATCCTGCAGTCCACTTTTCAGTTCTTCCATAATGGTCATAACCTGTATTTACTTTGTAGATTTTTTTTTTTTTTTTTTT
>NDGM011048999.1:0-11362 GCA_002564305.1 Octomys mimax | reverse complement strand
ACTTTGTAGGTCAGGCAGCCTTGAACTTACAATGTGGCCCAGGTAGACCTTGGACTCATGATGACGCCCCTGCCTCAGCCTCCCAAGTGCTGGGAATATAGGTGTGCACTGCCACCGCCAGCTAAGGGGAGAGAGAATATAGTTGGTAAAGAAGAGGTATTGTGGAGGAAGAAAAGCATTTTTGATATGACTTTTGATAAAACATGTAAGCATCCAGTAAGGAGGACAAACTGGCTACTGCAGGAAAAGAGACCAGCGTGAGAATCAAACCCTTGCCCAGGAAGGAGGGAACGGGAGCCTGTGCTCAATGAAGATGGCATCTGCAGATGGCAGCCAGAATAGCACTTTGAGTCTACAGAAAGACAAAGGGTGTGAGCACTCGTGTGGGCACTCCGGGGGACGTGGTGGTGACGATGCACTGCAACATTCTGCTGCCTGCTGATTCCAACGTGAAATAAGAATTAACTTAACTTCCTGAGGACAAAGAGGGAGCAAGGGTGCTTCCCAGTGCTGAGGGGACATGGGAAGCTGGAGTCTTAGGGAACAGTAGGAGGGTGGTCGGCAGCACTGCCTCGCGTTGGTGTCTCATAGAGAAACACGTTGATATGTGCCTTCAGTCTCTGAATTCTGAGTTCTCTGGAAAGGAGCAAAGCAGACAAATTGGCTTAATTAGGAATGATTCTGCTACCAGCTCAAATTGCTTATGGGGCAAGAAAGAGCAAGAGATCAAGGTACTGGCAAATGAGTGGTGGTGGTAACGGGTTGTAGAACATCAGGTGAAAAAGGAGGCGGACGCAGGAGAGCAGGGAACCACAGTGCAAAATGGTGGGGCCAGTCCACAGGCACTTGCAATATGACAAAGGCATTGTTGGAGTCGGAACAGTACAGGAAAGGCAGGGGTGCTGGTTAGAAATGTAGTGCTACACATGAAGGTTGTGAAGGATTTGTAGTTATCAGAAATGACAAAAACACTAGCACAGGAACGGGTATCTACAGCGATAACTACTGCATAGTAGTGAAGACAAGTGCTTTAGCAATGACAAACTAGAGCACCGATGGTCGTTTTCACTCCTGTAGAACAGCCCAGCGACCCCACTGTCATGGGCAGTGTGACAAGCAAGAGGCGGATTCAGCACTGAAAGTTCAACCAATAGGATCCTAACCACAAGAAAGGCAGGAGACAGCTGTGTGAACGTAGAGAATGGCGTTAGGATAACAGCTGCTTCAACATAATGGGGATTCAGGAGGGAAAAACGAGGCAGCGCTAGAGGAGACCTTGAACATCGAGGACATTGACTCTACCCCGAGGGCTAGCTGGACACAGGCTGTGGGAGTACAGTAATATGTCTCATGGGAGGGCATTGGGAAACCTTCAGTGCCCCCAGGAGGCAAACTAGTTCACAGGCATGTGGGTGAAACGAAGACGAAAGAGCAAGGAGCTTCTGGGGAGAGCTCGGGAGGAGGCGGGAACTCCGGGGTGCAGGGTGGTGTGGACAGCGGCAGAGGATCCCTGCCTCGGACAGAGGATGGTGGTCCCCAAGACAGCTGGAAGCACACAGTGCGGCTGAAAGGCTGGGAGCGCTGGGAGAGGGACCCCGCGGGACGCAGGTTCCGCAGGCCCTGGAGCCCAGGAGTCTTCCTTAAGTCACAGGGGCAGCCCGGAGGAGCAGTACAGAAGCAGGGCAGGCTGCGGCGCTAACGGAGACGAGGAAGAAGGGAGAAGTCAGCTCTCCTGGTTTCTCAGAAGCACACTGTATTGATATTTTTTTCTTACCTTCAAAGTTGATAACATCTCAATTTTATTGGATAAAAATAGGCACCATAAATGGAAAAGGGGATCACGAGGGTGGTATTCAGTTGTTAGAAATGTGTTCATTTGATTTTGAAACAATTCAAAGAATAGAGCCAATTGCAGTAACATAATGTCATAGTTGATGGACTAATGATTAAGAGAGAGGTACCCGTCAGTTCTTTTTCTCCGCTTAGATGTCTGTTCACTTCTGTAGTCCTACGTTCGTTGCATGCTCTTTGCCTACCCCAGAGGCATTCATTATATGGTTTAACAGGCAGCCTTTTCTTCACACACACATACCAAACACATATTGTTTCTCCCCAAACACATATTATTTTATGCAAATTGTTTATTTATTTATCTGTATATGTTTGCTATACATAATGAATATTTGTCACGCGCTGTTGGCATAGAAGCACACCACATATTAACCCTTATCGCTCTTCCCCTCCCGACGCTCCCAGCCTCCCACCCCCAGAGGCCCCCGTTAGCTCTGCGTTCAGACTGTGACCACGTTTCCACAGGGTGCCATCCCTTGAGCACAAAGATAAGGGTCCCTTGTGGCAGCTGAAGGGTGGTGTCACCTCTGTGCATATCTGTCCCCATGACATAGATAGTTCCAGAAACACAGACGCGTTTGTTTGTCTTTGCAAATGACAGGATACTTGTCATGATAAGAATTGTGTTAAAACTAAAAGATAAAATATAAGTCTACAGAATCCCTGGTTTCAATTAGTTTATAATTTAACAAATAATTACAGAGGAAGATCCTAAATTATAGTGCAATGTACCTGCTATAATACAGTTGGGTTTTTTTTTACAGTTTTTTAAAAAAGAATAAAATTATAAGATTTTTTTTATTGTTTGTTAACTTGTTTTTGTGTTTAAAACAGGATTTCAGTGTACTCTACAAGCCTGCCTTGAGCGCACTCCATTGTCCGGGCTGTCCTCGAACCCATAGTCCTTCTGCCTCAGCCTTCTTCATGGGATTAAATCTTCATCACCACACCTGTCCCTGGGAGGTTAACTTTTGGGGGAAATCTTGAGAAATACACGGAGATGCAGCCCTACAGGCCTGTGTAATCCTCTGTCGCACAGACTGGGAAGCACAAACCCCACATTGCCCTTGAGGTTGACTGCATGAAATGAGTGTTTTGCACATCTCTCCTTCCAGTTACCTATTCATCGTCTGCCCCATCACTAGTTCAGCAAGTCTTAGCCAAAGGCAACTGTACAAGCTGGCTGCCACAGCACCTTTCCAAACAAGAAGAAGAAATAAAAGAGATTCTATAATTTTTTTTAAAAAAATAGAACCTGCAATATGCCATTTATGAACGATGGAGTACTGCCTGCAACAAAGGAAGATAAACTTGAGAACCCTGTAGGCCAGTGGATACACAACAAAAGTATATACATAGAGAGAGTACAGGGTCTCACCATGTAGATTGGACTCAGTGATCCTCCTGCTTTCAGCCTCCCGAGTGCTAGGACTACAGGCATGTGCCACCACACCCAGGCTCAACTGCCATCTCAGCGCGCCCTGGAGGCAGGACTGGCACAACATGCTGGGGATCGAACCCCAGCCAATGCACTCTGCCTAAGCAGGTGCTTTAGTCTGCTGAGCTGTCTGGCCTGCCCTATACAACAAAATATTAAATGAAATAAGTCAGACACATATGCTTAAATATGATCTACTTCCTCTCATATAAGAAATTCAAAATGTATACATATATAAATAAAGAGAAAATTAGGAGATAGATAGGAAATAGGGAAAACTTCAAATAATTTCCCAAACTCTCAATTCCATTGATTCAAAACTACTTCAACTAATAGTGTTTGTGGATAGGATACCATGTCTGCATCTTGTACAATGAATAACCACTAAGACCACAATATGCAATGTACTAATTATTGAAACTGCTAGTAATCTGCTTTGAAACTGTCTCATTGCTATTTGTTTCTCAATAAAATTATAAAATAAAATAAAATTTTGATGTACCAAAAAAAAGAAAAAAAAGCTCCATATTCAACCCTGAGCTGAAGTCACCATGTTCCAAGTGCTTGCTGGCCACTGTGGCCCAAGGCTCATGCAATGAAAAGAGCACCATTGTGTCTTCTTTCTGGGACCAAAGGGCTAAGATGCATGTCTACCTCGAGCTATTAGACAGGGAAACGGCCACACGAAGCTATTACCAGAAAGCAAGAATCCCATAAAGAAACACACCTTGTATTCTAAGAATTCTATAATTCCAAGAAAGTAACAAAGCTTCTATGGTATTAAGAACTTGCCAGCTGTGACACACTACTTATAGAGATGCATCATTCGCTCTGGACTGTTCCTCAGCCAACTAATGCAAGACTGTCACCCAGAAAACATGCACATTTCCTACTTAACTCTCTTCTTTAAGAAAAAGGAATGAATAAAATAAATAAAAATGAAAAAAATATATAACTACAGATTTGGGAGCCATGGAGATAAGTCAGCACATAAGAGTCTGCCTGGTAAACACAAGGTCCTGAGTTTGATCCCAAGTATCAAAAAAAGGGGGGGGCATTTGTTTCATTTATACTACTACTTTATCAGAGCTCACTGAAAGAGAAGTTTTGTGCTAGTATCTGTTTCTTTTTTGTAAGAGTCTTTTGTTTAGGGCTTCCGTGCTGGGTAACACTTTACACTTTAGTCATTTTTTTAAGCTTATGATACGCAGTATATTAACTAGTGTTACTCTCTAATTATTTTCAAATGAAATTTGTTTTATATTTTATTAGGGTCTTTTTTGTTTTTTCTTACTAATACCTACTTGTATTACATTAAAATAAAAAAAAAAGTAAAAGAATGAGGCAGAAGGGATAATGTCTGAATCCCAAGCTGGTTAATAAAATATATCACAGTTTAAAAGAGATACTACCTGACTTTTATTAATTCTATCAATTTCTTCACTGATTCTAAACCATTTGGAGAGCTTTTTGCTTTCTGTTTGATCTGCCTTGGTTTTGATTTTGGCTTGGCTTTTCTATTCTACATATTTTTATTCTGGTGAGCTTAGCACCTTCCCTGTGTAAGAAATGGCTTTAGCCTTCTAGAAAGCAGCACTCCCGCAAGGGTCAGTTCTGGGGTGCTAGTGAGAATAGGAACCCAGCTGAAAAGTGAAGAAAAAGGGACGTGGCTTAAGGAGGGAGGCCAGAAGACACTGCTGGGTTGATGCACTGCTGCAACTTCATGAGAAAACTCATGTTAGCAGCACGAAGAAACCAGAGAGAGCTGCTACTTCTTGGGCCAACGAGGAAAGCAAGAGGCGTCTTTAAAGGTGGCTCCTGCTGGGCTCAAATGTCAGGCCACAAGGCTCTCGGTTCTCTGCACTTCTAGTACCCTCCGGGAACCTTCTAGGAAAGCAGCCTCCAGTGAGTCCCTGCAGGCTGGAGCTGGGCCTGGAGTGCTGCACAGCATGCGCTGCCCCTGCCCCGTGGAGCTGCACGAGGCCTCAGCTACTGCTCCTGCCGCACAGTGATAGGTAGGTTTTAAAGACCAGATGACTAGCCAAGTTGAGAAGCAAGACAGCCGACTACAGACTGTGGGACAAGCAATGCTCATAGCTTCTGGAGAGGTCCAGACTGGACCTGGCGGCTTCTTTCTCACACTCCCCAGATCTGCCTGCAGTTTCTCCTATATATGCCTGCAAAGCCTTCCCTCCTACCTCAAGGGACGAAGTGCCTTCCCTCCTACCCCAAGGGACGAAGTGCCTTCCCTCCTACCCCAAGGGACGAAGTGCCTTCCCTCCTACCCCAAGGGAAGAGGTGCACATGTAGTTCTTCAGAACATGGCTGGTGCTGCATCCTAACTAAATTTAAAGAAGATAAGCAAATTAAATTACGGAGCTACTGCTGTGGCTACTTCTGAAACAGTAACTGATGCTCATCGTGTTTCTCTCCCGCTGCTCATTTGAGATTTTCTTTACAAGAATTTAAGTTATCTTAGTTGTTTAAAAGATGGGACTACCCAAGGGGTCTAACTCCTTAGTTGCTTTACTATTTGGAGAATGCGGGTAAGGGTGCTACAACTCCCCACTCACTGCTGTCACCAGACACCCAGAGACACCGGGTAAATCTCTGCTGACAGAGTGTTCTTTCCCATTTGGGAACCAAAAGTTCTACCTTGGCACTCCAATTTTGCAGAAGTGGAAACTAAATGGTGTGATAAGAGTCACTGAGTGTGATGGGGGAAGGTCTACACCTTCCTCATTCCCCTGGCTTTTGAACCCATCTCTACTGGGGACACAGGGCTATGGATCAGTTGTTGGCTCAGTGAGCACTGCTTCCACAGGACCATGTCTCAGCCCACAGAATGTTGTCCCTGAGGTAGTAGATTACCTGAGCCTTCCCAGTGCCACTCCACCAATGGCTGCTTCTGGGAACACAGGGGCAGTCACCTCATATTTGTAACTTAAGACAATTTTATGTGGAACACTACATGGAAAGACTAGGCATTCTGTAAAATGACCTCAACAGGAAAGACAAATCTAGACCAACTTCTTTATTGATTTTCCTTCAAAAGAATTTCTGCCTCCTCCTAGATCACCCAGATAAAATTCCGGGTGAGAGGCTACCTTGAATCACTGAGGTTGAAATGAAAGTCTCGCAATGATAGGAGGTTTATTAGCCTTGCTGATGTTGAAACCCTGTTGTTGAGGCAGCGTAGAGCCTGTGATAATAGTTCTCTGTTAATGGAGCAGAACAGTGTCACCACTATGAGGATGATGGATCGCAACCAGAGGCCATGCTGACAGCTGGGTGTGAACAGTGTCACTGAGGCACGTTCCCTGTGGCGGACAGAAGCCTGTGTATAGGATCTGCACACTCCTGGCCTTCACCCACCCATCCCTCCAGTGAGCTTCACTGCAGATTTTCTTGTCCCCCATCTTCATTCCAGGCCCTGGGCCAACCTTCTAATCCCTTGATTTCATTGTCCCAGAGTTTACTCATTCATCACCTTTCTTTGTACATTGCATGTGCTACGTTGTGTTGACTGAAGAGCTGCCTCGTTGGAGAATTATTCCCCTTCCCCTAGCCCTTTACAGTTATTTCTCAATGGGATGCAATGAGGCGATCAACTTAAATACAAACCAGGTCTGAGAATCGACCTTGTCCTCATTGAAAGGCAGGGGACTACAGTTAATCCTGCTCTGAGGCTGTGGATGCGCAGGAAGTAGAGGAAAATGCAATGAGGACAGAGGATGCTAGGATTTGGATGGGGTTGCCCTCACCCAAAGCTCCCGCATGGGAAATCTTCCCCATGTGGCCATGCAGAGAAGCAGCAGAGCCATTCAGAGGTGGTCCCTAGAGAGAACTGCTTAGGTGACGGGCACGCCACCCTGAGAAAGGAAGAAGCCAGTTCTTATGGAGCCCCATGGTAGTTTTCAAGAGTT
This sequence comes from Octomys mimax, assembly GCA_002564305.1. Classification (NCBI taxonomy): domain Eukaryota; kingdom Metazoa; phylum Chordata; class Mammalia; order Rodentia; family Octodontidae; genus Octomys; species Octomys mimax. Next base: position 4,147 of record NDGM011048999.1, on the reverse strand, counting down.
GCCATAAGACAAGGAAGCCAGCTCCTTGCCACATGCTGGCTGCCCGTCTCGCCATGTAGTCTCTCCTCGTGGTCACACCCCGGCTCAGGGCCATCCACCATGAGGTTTTCACGAGAGCTTGGCTGATGCAGGTGACAGGCTTTTGAGCTTCAGAAACCGGGAGCGAAACCAGCCTGTTTTCTCTTAAGCCCACAACTTCCAGCATCCGGAAACGGACTAAAGCGTTGCTGGGCTTGTCCCAGCCAGCTCTAAGTGCTCACCCGCCCTCCCCCCACACACAGTGGGGGTTTCCAGTTTATAACACACAGTCCAAGGTGTATGGTTCTGTACTCTCTCACAATCTGTGGTTCAGTCTCTCTGAGGATCTAGTAATGTGCAGAGTTGTCATTTCAGGAAAAACAAGATTATTCTCCACCGCAGAGGTCAAGCTTCGTTGCCCTGAAAGTCTGGACTGCCTCTTTTCAGTTGGAGACGTGACATGCAACAGATTGCCATGTGCCTTACAGATTTTCCAGGGTGTCCCAGACTACAGGCTCCCCATAAGCTGTCCTGCTGTCTTCCAAATCGTGACACGATTTGTCTTTTCCCTTCTGGAAACCGTGCTTCCCTAGGGCTGGTAGGGTGGTTTCTCTTTTCTGCTCCACAGTCTGGTTAGCACAAAATCATCACTATAATAGAGGTCTACAGTAGTCTCTGGCACACTGAAACAATAAAAGTGACTGCACATTAAGTTATAAGGGGACAGGAAATTCAGCTTAATTCAGAGAAAAGACAGTTAAAGAAGATTACTATTCTCACACTTACATCAAACATTGTTATTGAGCTGTCCAGTAAACACCCCACACCTTGTACCAGCTGCCATTGCCAGCCCACTGTCTACCAAACCACATAACCAGGGGCTACCAGAAGTCGAAATGTGCCTGGAATGGTGCTGTGACTGGAGTCGCCACCCTCGTCTATCCCAAGTGTTTGAAGTTGAACGTTATCGCTGCAATTTCTCTCTACTTGCAGCATTTCTCCCAATCTTCTATTGGTATGGGGGAGGGGAAAGGTTCTAAAGCTTAGAGTTTCCTCTGCCTGCCACCATGATGGTTAACCAACAGGTTAGAGAGTCAGCGCCAAGCATTTTACAGCTGTTGAGTTCCCAATTAAATATTTGAGGATCAAGGTAAAGGTCTCATGACGTACCCCAGCATTCACTGGGCCAATGATAAAACCATTTGGCCAAAATCCTATTCATCATCTGGCTTCTAAAACTCTCCCTGTACCCAGACAATAGTAACAACAATCTGAATTCCCCACAGCAGCAGGATGCCACCTTCACGTCTTTGCCTACAAAGACCCATGCAGTACAGCACCCAAGCCACCTTCTGTGTCCTTTGCACAACAGCGATGAGACATTCGCTGTCCACACTTACTGTGCTTCTGAACACTTCTTAAGGGTCCTTGGCCTCCTCTTCAGTCCGCAAGGTTTCAGCGAACTGATGGGTCTGAGGCCAAGGACGAAAGCCATGATCTTCCACTCTGATGCTTGGTGTCAGCTCATGTGCTCGCCACATTTCTTCTATTTTCAGTATTTCACCCCATGTTCATTAAGTGCACCCCGCATGACTGTTCATATCTATTAGCCTGATAGACACGGCTCTGAAGCTCTGGATGGAGACACCTTATTGCACCCTGGCTTTGCTGTGCTTTTCAACCACTTTATGAACTGTAGCTTCTCCTTTTACTCAGTTACTTTTCTTTGTTTGTTGTTGTCATTGTTGCTGTTTGTTCATTCATTTGTTTGGTCTCCTTGTGCAGCCCAGGCTAGCCTAACGCTCCATGCACCAACCTGCCTCAGCCTCCTGAGTGCTGATGTGCCACCATGCCAGCTTTTGTTGGTGTTTGAGGCTATGTAGTACTGTCCTAGTACAGTCCAGCCTCCAACTTACTTACAGTGCACCACCATGCCCCTCCTTCCTGAGCTGTCCTCGGCCTTTGCACCCCGAGCCTGTTGTATGCCTGAAACCACGGATATCATCAAGTTTTGTACATGCTGTGTGGTTTTCTTTTTCCTCTCCATACATACATTTTTCCCCCCGTATTTAAGGCAGTGTCAACAGAGTGTACAGGGTCTCACTATGTAGATCAGACTCATAGTGATTCTCTGTTTTCAGCCTCCCAAGCACTGGGATGACAGGCACGCACCACCATGTCCAGTCTCAATTGCCATCTCAGTGTGCCCCGGGGGCGGGACCGGCACTGCATGGCAGGGATTGAACCCCGGCTGCTGTGCTCTGCCTAAGCAGGTGCTTTAGTCCACTGAGCTATCGGGCTGGCCCGCCCGTACATACTCATGATGAAGCTTAACTTCTAAACTAAGTACAGTAAAAAATTAATAACACAGAACAATGATCATAAATTGATACATTACAATGGACTTGAACAACATGAATGTAGGCTCCCTCGAAACCCCTTACTGGAGCATGCTCACTCGTGGGTGAAGAGGAAAGATGTGATGAACACCAGGTGGCTCAGAGGCAGACAGTGAGACTGGAGAAGGGGACAGCTGTGCACTGTGTCCCATAGTTAGGCCTCTTTTCACACCATTTCAGGTGTTCTCCTCCTTGCCTCAACAACCATTATGGCAAATACCCTGAAATCGCCACCTTATTTGTGGTGAGTGATAATTTTTTAATTTATTAACACATAATATAGGTAGTGCATAATGTTTACATCCCCTAGAAGAGTTGGTGATGTGCATAACACATCTCAGTGCCTTTCTTTTATTTATTTTATTTATTTATCTTTTGAGACAAGGTTTGGCTGTGTAGCTCAGGCCTTACTTCCCTCTTTAATGCCTTTTCACCTTTCTCTATCTCTCCCTCCTCCTCCATCCATCTCTCTTTGCTATGCCAGCATCAGATTTATTTTTTAGTCATTATCCAGGTAAATATCATAAACATAAAAAAGCATCCATATTTATAGACCCCAAACCACAGAAAACCACTGCACTGAATCATGGTACATTTTAAAATACATTCTTGGCTGAGATCAGTGGTGTAAGTGCCTGCCTGGAAAGCACAAGATCCCAAGTTCAATCCCCCGTACTAAAGAAAATAAAAGGTCCATTATTATTCTCAATCTTCAAAAAACTATTAGAGTAAAATATTACAGCAGCTTTGGATAGCCTGCCGGAATGCTGGCCACTGCCCTGTGTCAGGGCCCTGGGCAGGATGCGTACCCCTTTACCTCATCTACCTTCCATGTCCTGGGTCAGCACACTCCAAGTTCTCCTACATATTCTTCCTCAGTTCCTGACAGTACTAAATACCGGCTCCCACACTGCCTTGGCGGGTGCCCTGCTATTCTCAGAACAGTGTTTCTTTCGGAATTGGAAGCAACACTGATGTAGAACAAGAGCTAACAAAAACAAGCCTTGCCCTCTTTCAGGGGAGGCCCTTCGTGGAAACACAGCTAGGGGAACTGGCCTCCTTCAGGGAGGGGAAGCTGGCCAGAGGGTGGATGGAATTTAAGGATACAAATTTATCAACCATTGTCACCCTCTGGGCGATGTCATGTCCAAACTCTGGTGTTCTATCCGATCTCCTTCTGCTCCCCAACACCATGAAGATTGAGCCCCAAGTATCGTTTTAGTGTATCATGTTCCATCCATTGAAGGATAATAAACTTTTCAAAGCTACGTCTAAGACCTCTGGCTTTGGCAGCGTGTTTTAATTTTTTCTCCAATGCTGTCAAAACCAGTCCTCCAAACCCAGTCCTACAATTACCAGTGTTCTCCACTGATCCGGGGTGTCCGTCACCTGGTCTCTGCACACCTTGCGTTCCGCCGCACCCACCCAGTTAGCCGGGTGAAAGCTGTAGGTTGTGTATCACAGCCCAGCTCCTATCACCAGCGAAGCCCTCTGACCGTCAGATGGGCAGCACAACCTCAAATTCTCACCCTGAGGAGTGGCCGAGGCTTAGGGTAGTCCCCAGAGTTAATTCGGATTGACCAGAAAACAGTCTGGGTGGAAGTGCTTGTGGGAACACTTCCATGCAGAAGCACAATCACAGAGAACTGAGAAAATCTGGGAGGAAAAGAACATGCACATAAAGGAAAAGCTGTCAAATGGCAACAGCTTTAAGAGGTGACAGAGCTGTT
>NDGM011048927.1:0-10796 GCA_002564305.1 Octomys mimax | reverse complement strand
GACAGTTGCTATTTTTTAAGTGTCTTTTCTTCCTAGGAATATAAACTCCTTTCCTCCACCTTTTTCCTCCCTAGTAAATTCTTTTCTTCCTTGACTTACTGAATCATCTTTCTTACATAAGTCAATCACACCTCTCCTCTCCAGTCTTCAGTTCGTCTCTACTGGAGATATAGCAGTTATATCATGTGAGATGCCTCCCAGGATACAATCAGGACAACTCCAGAGGTGAACAGGGAAGGGCAGGCTATTGCTGGGAGGGAGGAAGAGAAAACAGAAAGCCTCACAAACACTGGCTGTAGGATATTTTTGTCACTGTCACATATAGTTTCCCAGAACCATTCGGAAGCAAATGCATCCAAAAACTTTTAGTCTCCAAAGGACCAATTCAGAATGTCCTGCTCTACATTCCTGACATCTTTAATGCACTCTGTACACTAGCCAACTACTTTCAAGCACTGCATTGAAGCATAAGCTCCATTAGCGCACACTTGCCAAGCTCCAGGGCCTCTGAGGTTCTAAAGGCTCCTTTGCTCATTCAATAGATCCTTGCAGAAGGCTTGTGATGGCCAAGGCCTGAGAGGGGAGATGCTGGGCCTCCTGAACACAGAGAGGTCCAGCAGGTGGACCATTTGCATTTCCTTGAAGTGGGATGGGAAAACGGAACAAAACAAGTGACACTTTATGGTATGCAATTTAGTATGTCAAATATAATCATACTTTAAAACATTGGTTTCCTCAATTTCATCTATCCTAAATAAATTACAGAAGTATCTATTAAGTTTGCACCAGGACAAGACTAGAAAGTGCAAGAGATTGCAAAGATAAACGTAAACAGGGTTAGAGTTCTATCATTAGATTGAAATGGCTGAGATCATCAATTTCTAAAGAGAAAAGGAAGGGCCAGCCAAATAGCTCAGTGGATTAAAGCACCTGCAAGCAGGTGCATGGGCTGGGTGTTCAATCCACAGGCTGCTGTGCCAGCCACATCCCAAAGCACACTGAGACTGCAATTGAGACTGGGTGTGATGGCGCGCACCTGTAATCCCAGCTCTTGGAAGGCTGTAAACAGGCGTATCACTACGAGTCTGATCTAGTAGTGACACCCTGAACACCCTGTAAACCCTTCCCTAAAATATAAATAAATAAATAAATAAATAAATAAAAAAGTCTTGCTTGGGCTCACAGTCATGAAGTTGTCAGATGCTTTGGGTATGTGGCAATGCATTACCATGGGAGAATTTATTGCAGCAAAACCACTCACCCCATAGCCAGGAAACAAAAGAGGAAGATGGGCTGGGTGCATACCCTCCTTGGTGGACTGGCCCACAGGGGCTGCAGACTTCCACCATGCCCTCCTCTCACACCTTCACCACTTCCCACTAGTATGGGCATGCAGGTCAAAACTTTACCATGTGTGGGCCTCTGGGCAGCACTGAGCATCCAAGCTACAGCAGATGTTTCCTCCAAGAGGTCTCTGCCTTTCACAAAAAAGACACAGACATGACATCTGTGATGCAAAGGCATAAAGTGATAAATATTACAGATGAATGACAAATTGTTGCAATTAAAAAGAGAAAATATCAAGTGGGATGGAAGATTACTTTTGATAAGATTCATTTGGCACTGATATTACCTTATGGTATTATCTTTTCATAACCTATAGGCTCTAAGATCATCCATACCACTGGTTTGTCATGATTATGTATATAAATATTAAGATAATTAAATGAGATAATGAATTAAAAGAATTCATTGGTCACTGCCTCATGAAGTACTCAGAAAAATTAATACATATTTAGAAGACAATATAGGGGCCAGGGAGATAGCTCAGTGGAATAAGCACTTGCCTAGGAAGCGCAAGGGCCTGAGTTCAATCCCTGGTTCTACAAAAAATAAAAAATAAAATAAAATGGAAGATAATATAGATTAATACTTACAAAATCTTACAAAACTTGATAAAACAGTCAATAAATTCTCAAATACTTGATGCCGCAATTTGAAACTTAAAAAGGATCATTTGCTATAATGAAATACATTTCTGTTTTGTTTGCTTGTTTGTTTTGTTTTTCTTTTTTTTAAATAATTTTTATGAGAAAGAAATAGCAATGAGGCAATTTCAAAACATGTTAGTAGGACAGTTACAATAATTACTACATTGCATATTCTTGTCTTTATAGTAGTTATTCAGAGTACAAGATGCAGACATGGTATCGGATCCAAACTATATTAGTACAAATCTTTCCTCTCATTGAACTAAGAGAAACTAGCTCTATAGTTATATGTATATCTGTATCTTATACATATTATATATAAAGTTCATTGTGAATACAGCATCAAAATTCCTGCAATTTCTTCTGAGTCAGATTCACTCTAGATTTGAAAGTACGACAAACAATTATTCAGAACGGCTATAAATTCTCATCCTTTCCAGAAGTCATTGAAATAGCTAACTTGTGTAAAATTTCTACCCTTTTAATGGCATTTATTTTAGCAGAATATTGAAATAAAGGTAACCTAAAGCTGTACATAAAGTTACATTTCCTTGAACTTACACTTTATACAATATTTAATGTTTCCTTTCACAGTCTTTCTTGGGAAAGTGCTCCCCACAATTTCATTTTTGCCAGAATAGCCTCAGTTGCGCACAGCAGAACCCTTCACAGATTCTCTGCTCTCCCGTTTCTCTTGCTCTCCTTTCCAACCTCTCTTCTCCCAGCCGTCCTTCTTTCTCAGTCTTCCACTACTAAGCCTTTGCTGTGATTTCCTCGTGTTCCTAATTGCTTTGGAACATAAATGGAGCCCTAATGCATCAAACAAATCACACAAACATGAGACTTCTAATTTTCAATAATACAAAAGAAAAAGAAAGTTTTCAAATCACTCTAGCAGAAAAGTGTCAAAGCACTAAAGAAGATCAGACCAATGTAGAATGTCCTACCCATTTCAAACCTACCACTGAGAATAAGAGGAGGAATAGTTTAAACCATGCCTACCTAAAAATTCTCTTCTGCCATAGAGGAGCATAACAGATGGAAAAAGACCCTCCGAACTAGTAACATAATAATTATCAGAGCTGAATTGTCTTCTTTCCCCTCCAAAAGATATACTGGAGTCCTAATCCTCAGTGCCTATAAACGTAACCTTATTTGGAAATTGGGGGCTTTGCAAAAGTCGTATTAAAGCTTTAAGGTGACGCCAGCCTGATTTGGGAAGAATGATAAATGCAGAGACTTTTGTCCTTACAAGATAAAACAGAAGTACAGTTGAGACACAGGGATCTGGGTAAAGAAGAGGGCAGAGATGAATGCTATCTTGCTACAAACCAAGACGGGGAAAAAAAAATCATCAGAAGCTGGAAGAGCTTAATAATTAAAAAAAATAATTATTCTCTGCAAACTTTAGAGGAAGTATGGACTGTCTAGCACTTTGATTTTGGATTGCATGACTCTAGCACTGGGAATTAAGACTTGGATTCATTCTCTCTAAAACAGCCCTAGGAACTAAGAAGGATGCTTCTCGTAAGAAATGATACAAAGCAAATGTCCTGCTATCTTTTCTTTCTAATCTTATTCTGTGTATGTCATTAAAGAACTTTCATAGAAAAATCTAGATAAAATCCTTTAGGAAAAAAATTGTGGGGGCCATTCTCTGTAGTTGTCGTGTGCCCTTGTACTTGCCAGGCAAGTGCTTATTCAACTGAGCTCTCTCCCCAGCCCCTGTAGTTGTCTTTATATGCCCAGTGTATTGTTTCCTATAAATGAAATGAAAAGAAGTTCCAAGCTTCTTTCCTATGAGAGGGATTTTTTATTTTGTCTGGCTCAGGCTACCTTAAGGGCAGGTCTAATGAGGCATGTGGAGCTGAGGATCGAACCCTGATCCCCTGAACCTGACTGGGATTGCCCAACTGGATGCTTTATCAACTGGGCTAACCCACAAGCCCCCTTTTCCTAGGAGAGGGAGAGGAGGGTTATACCAGCCCTCAGTTCTGGCACACATATAAAACAATTTCCAAGTTAAAACACGATCTTTATTTCAAAAGCTAACCTAACAAGTTACCATAGTTCTTTGACTTTACATTTTGATCACCTTTATTTGATTCGGGGATGAATTCAATAATTGTAATTCTATCACATTGTAAAAGAAACAGACCGTGTTCCTTCCGAGAGGTTTGCAAGGATAAATAGGCCTTGCCATTTTGAGAGAGCTCTAATTGTGCATACCCGTGTCTAATAACTGTTCTGTACTTTGTAAAAATTATTTTGTAATTAGGATTAATAAAATATTAGAAACTACAAAGAAATTTAATGAAAGATCAAAGTAGGATATCTTTCCACACTCAGAAAGCTGGTTTAATTGAAATAAACTATTAATGGAATACACAGTTTTAGTCGTGATTTATACTTGGATCTTAAGTTCTTATTAAATGAACTCTTATTAATACTACACATAGCATGCATTAATGACCTGTTACATAATGCTAATCTGATAAACTAGTTAAGACAATACAGTATTTATATTAGCAATTGTTTGGTTAAAAAAAAATGCTTTCAAATGATCTCAGGTAAAAAAAAATTAGAATAAAATTATTGCACTGACATTGAAGTATACATTTCTGTTCTTTTAATTTCCTAAAATTCTTATGTCAAGGCTTTGCCCTTCGGATCCTCGGAATGTGGCTGCATGTGGAGGTCGGGTGGCTGTATGGGTGACCGAGTCTGCATGAAGTTACTTGGGCCAGCTCCAATCCATTAAGACCTCATTATCAGAAGACGTCAGATCAGCCTGTCCTAAAGCAGGAAAGCAAGGTGAAAATGTGAAGAAAATGGCGAAGCTGCCAGCTAGCTCAGATCCAAGAAGGACATCCATGGTTCTCACAATCAACCCATTCTATCAACCTCATGATGCTGGTGTTCTAACTCAAAGACTAGGAAAAAATAAAATATGTATGCCATGAAGTTTATGACTGGTTGCTAGGATAGCCCAGGCACGTTAACATGGGCCTGAAGGCTGCTTCTCCAACTGCTTCCTGCCAACACACTAACACATTTGCTCTTAGGCATATATAGTGGCCCCAGGTCCCTCACTTATCTCAGAGGTTTCATTTCAGACACACCTGTGATTAGTAAAAATCAGACACGCAGCGATCTTATATTTATTTTAGTATTTACTTAGTATTTAAGGCTTTATAAACACTTCCCACACTCTTATAACCCTTTCCCACACTTTTAAAAATACCTCTAATGTTCTTAACCATTTTCTAAACTTGCAAACCTATGTCATTTTAACAATATTTATACACTGTGCAGAACAATATTCATCTACTAAAGAAATACATACTGTAAAGAGTGTATTTTATTTTGATTTCATATTTTCAATGTTAGAATTAATATTTTATATATTTTCATATATTTTAAATTTTTATAGGGAAAACCTTTAAAACCATAGATACTGTGCATATTATTATGTTTACAGTCCTGTATGCTACTACAAAATCTCATGATACAGTGAAAAATCCAATAGGAATAATTTAGATTAATATTTTTGAAAACGCACAAAACAGTGAGCCCAAAAAGTCAAATGGCAAAATAACAAGGGACTACTGTACATAGATACACATAATTCCAACACAAATCCCGTAAGTGAAATATTATTTTTAAACAGAATACAAAGTACTATTAAAACACGAAGAAGTACAAGTGATACAGAATTTCATTCACAAAGTAATATGAATTTCATACTACTTCTTGTAATACTTAGTGTTGTCTTCCAACCAGCTATTCATATTACCAGATATATGCACGTAAAATTGGAAGAAAGAAAAAAGAAAAATGTATAAGAATTTAAGAGAAAAAGTAGAAACAATTGCAAAATGGGATAAAATGAGTTATTATTGCCTCCTTCGCACAGAGCAGCAGAAATACACAGTACAGTTGGCCAAACTATCCTGCTTACATACATCTATATGTCTTCTTTCCCCCACTCCCTCTCCTGTACTTCTCAACTCAATAACTGTTTTGATTTGGATAAATTAATTCCCTTTTAGCAGTATCTATTGTACCCTTCAGAGTCCATTTTCTCTTTCTGGTTCTCACACTGAGAAAATATGATGTTTGCACATACGGGTCTGATTTATTTCATTTGAGAATATATTCTCTCATTGCATTCATTTACTGACAAAAGACTCAAACTTATCCTGCTTTATACCTGAGTAATACTCCATTGTGTAGAAATACCACATCTTTTTTATCCGTTCAAAGACAGCTGGATTGTTTCCAGGATTTGCCAATGACAAAACATGCTGCTGTAAGGGGAGGTGTGCATATACCACTGTGGTGTGAGGTTTTCAGTACATCTGGAAAAATACAGAGTGGGAAATAGGTGGCTTGAATGGGATCTCTAATCTTAGCTTTGCAAGGAAGCTCCGCGCTGATTTCCATAGTGGTTGTACCAGTCTGCATTCCCATCAACAGTGAAGACTGGTTCCATTTTCTCCACTGCCCGCCAGCATTTGTTATTGGCTGATTTCTTGAAGTTAGCCATTTTTATTGGGGTGAAATAGAATCTCAGTGTTGTTTCAAGAAATTTACATTTCTTGAATGACAGAAGATGTTGAACATTTTTTCATATATTTACTTACCATTTTTATTTCTTACTCTTAGAAGTGTATGTTCATCTCAGATGACCATGTCTGGACTTGGTTTTTGAATTTGGAAGCCATGATTTTTCTTTCATTCTTTATATGTTCTAGATCAAAGGGCTTTGTCAGAGGGAAAGATGGCTGTAATTTTTTCCCAGTTTGTAGGTTTTCTTTTTACTCTGTTGGAGATTTCCTTTGAAGTGCAGAAACTTTTCAAAAAGATGAGATCATAGTTGTTGATGTTTTCAAGTATTTCCCATGCAGTTTGGTTTTTGTTCATCACTCTTTACTACCCTTATGTCTTTAAAGATTTGTACCTATATTTTCTTCCAAAATATTTAGTGTTTCTGTTTCAATATTTAAATTTTTGATCCAGTTTCCAACCAGTGCCCAGGACTGGAGTGTGAGTGGGACCACCTGGAGCTCGCTGGATCCTCATTCCAGCCAGTACTAAGGCCAGGCGTGTGTGTGGAACTTCCTCCACCAGACATGCCCAGTGTGGAACCCTGCCACAGAACTCCTTGCAGAAAGGCTAGAAGCAAGACCTACCCAGCTAATCCAGGAGCAGAACATCTTGCCAGAGTGGCACTGGGTTCAATTCCAAGGGTTGCAGCAGGAAAAAGTGGAGCACAGCAGCCAGACCCTACCCACCCCCACCTGGACCAGTTTGAATTTGGTAGATCCAGACCTGATGCTAAGGTAATAACTGCACCAAAGCTCTACACCAAAGGTCAGAAGACAGTGCTATACAAAATGACAAAGAGAAAGAGCAAAATGCATTCTCATGCCCCGAGTTCATTCCACACAAATGCAGGAGACACTAGCCTACAAGAAATTGGAAATCACACACCAGAAAATCTCGGAAATAATAGCATCTGAAGTAAAGAAACAACTGCAGAAAAATAAAGAGGAAATCAGATCAGAAAAAGTTTCTGAAGTAAAGAAAGAAATGACAACTATAATAAAAGAAGTATTAAGTGTTTCTAAAGAAGAAACTGATAAAAAAAAAACAGAGGAGAGCCTATTAAAGTGACTGGAAGCAGACACAGGGCCCAGGGGTTTGATCCCCAGGCCTTCTGTGACAGCCCCGCCCCTGAGGTGTGGGGAGATGACAATTGAGACTGGGTAGGGCAATGCACATCTGTAATCCCACTTCTTGGGAGGCTGTAAACAGGCGGATCACTACAAGTCCTATCTAGTAGAAAATATAGGAAAGAAATAGAAAGCATGAAGCAGATTCAAAGTGATATACAAGAAATTAAAACCTCAATCATAGGCTGGCAAAACCATTTGAATGAAAGTGAAAATACTTGTAGACCTTGAGGATACCATTGCAGCTAGTGAAAAAGTAAGAAAAGATCTCTTGAAAACAACTAGGATGAAAGAAAAAAATAATTCAACATCTGCAAGATGCAAAAATGAACGTTGTAAGACTAATAGGCATCAGTGAAAAAGGAGTAAATACAAATGACATAAAAAGAATATGAGAGGCCAGCAAGATAGCTCAGTAGAATAAGTGCTTGCCTGGCAAGCACAAGTTGCCTGAGTTCAATCCCTATGTCAAAAAAAAAAAAAAAAGAATACTGGCGGAAGTAATAGAACACTTCCCAAATATGGGGAAACAATCTGACATTCAGGTAGCCAAAGCATATATAACTCCAAATAACAGCAACCCAATTAAAACCACACCCAGACATATAATAATCAAAATCCCAGAAATTCAGCACAGGAACAGTATACTAAAAGCCACTAGAGAAAAGAAACAAATCACATTTAAAGGAAAACCCATCACAACAATGGCAGATTTCTCTTCACAAACCATCAAGTCAACAAGAGCATGGAGCAAAGTACTAAAAATCTTTCAAGAAAACAAATTCCAGCCCAGATTGATATACCCTGCAAACTCTTCTTCAAGCTTAACAGAGAAGTGAAATGCTTCCATGACAAAGAATACCTAAAGAAATTCTTGACAAAGCCAACCCTACAGAGACTACTAAAAATATTCTACAGATCAAAATGACCACAGGTCCATTAATGAGAGTGGAAAGAACCCACCAAATAGAGCAATTAAACACAGGAACAAAAGAGATATACAAAAGAAGGTAAATAATATGTTAAACATAAGTCAGTACATCATAATTATAACCATCAATTTTTTTTTGTGGTACTTGGAATTGAACTCAGGACCCTGTGCTTGGCAGGAAAATACTTATTCTACTGAGCTATCTCCCCAGGCCCATAATCATCAATGTAAATGGACTCAATTCACCAATTAAAAGAAATAGACTGGCACAGTGGATTAGGAAGCAAAATCCAACAATGTGCTGTACAAGACTTCATCTATCAATTGATTGGTTCGTCTTCAAAGTTTTGTCCAGCTGGTAATTTCAATGGTTCTGATTTGTTCATAATTTCAATAGTTCTGATTTGTTCCTCAGGAACACAATTATTTTTATGAATCATAAATAATGCTTTGTCTTGGCTTTATGGCTTTTTGACTTAGAAATAAATTTTCTACAAGATTAGAATTCGGTGTTGATGCTGCGAAAGTCCTTATCAATTTGACTGTGGGGAAATGAGAGAAATCATGTACTTGAAAAAGAAAAAGTATTCTAAACTATGTATCTTAGTTTTGTAATACATCTATAAAATATATATGTGCATACATTGTTCTCAAATTCTGTAATTATTTTGAAGAAAATGTCATTTAAATCACATTCCCATTGGTTTTTTTTTTGGCTGTAAATGTTTCAGGTTTTTTTTATTAATTTTATTGAGAAAAAACTGGCAATGTGACAGCTTCAAAACAGGTTGGTAGGAGAGTTACAACAATAAATACTTTGCATATTGTTGTCTTTGTACTAGTTATTCATAGAACAAGATACAGACATGATATCCTGTCCACACATTATTAGTACAGATCTTTCTTCTTATTGAATTAGGAGAAAGTAGCTATATATCTATTCTAACTGTTTAGTATATACAGATACAAAATTGTCCTTCATTTATATCACCTTTTTTTGATTAGTTTTGTCAAAGATGAGTATTCCATTGCCATCCAAATATTGTAGGTGCATGAATTCAGTAAAATAGTCCAATATAGTCTAGTACTCCACAGTAGTAGTGGGTTATCCACAGGACAGGCAATGTCTGAACCTGATGACTTGAGCCTTCCACAGCTCAGCATATTAACACAGCTTCATTTATCATACCTCATTTCTACACTTTTCTGCTGGATGGTTATGACCAACATAAAGCAAGACCCATATAACAAAAAATGTAACTTTTGTATCTGACATGGTTAGTCAAGTTCCCTCGGGTCTTATCCCAAAACCCTTTACCGCAGTGCGTAGATCCTTTGCCAGTGTCAGCCATGTGAATGACTCACGGCTATTGCTTGACCAATTTGCTCTCTGAGAATAACTGAGAGAGTATTTTCTCTCCATGTGACTCTCCTTAGGGGCACGTTACATCATCAACTACTTTCCTCTGTGGCTCCATAATTTCTTTGATCAGAAAATTTGGGAAACAACTAAGTTGCATGATGTTACAGTACAGGTTCTCCTATGTTCTGAGCCCTCACTGACCTTGAAAGGTTATGGCCAAAATGATGGCTGTCCTTGCAGCCCTTCTTTTTCTCTAGTTTTTGGTCTGCAAACTTAGGTTGTTAACCCTCCAGGACAGAAGCTTATTATTGCCCTACAACATATGCAGTTGGGTTTAACATAACTATCTGTCTGAATATCAAACACCTTAGGCATAAGATGAAACATCTTTAAAAAACATTTACTTGAGATACAGTCTGGTCATAATTGGTATGTCATGACAAGAAGTGTGAATTTAGAAGACCAGAATAATAGGCATTCCAAGCATGACCCCACTATTACACATTGCTATCTTCGGTGCAGTTGCTCAGTTCACATGTATCAGCATATAGAGTTAGTCAGGGTGAGAATCCCATCCAGTAACTGCTAGATTCAACAACTTGCTGATAGTTCTCAGGATCGTTGCCTTGCCTATCTTGTACGTATAAATGTATTCTTTGCCCCTGTCATGTTTCCTAGCTTTTTTACTTGCCCTCTTTTCATCATCTAAACCTCAAGTTCTCACTTTCCTTTTAATTGTGTTATACATTTCTATTTGTATTTCTTCTTTTGAG
>NDGM011048906.1:0-11165 GCA_002564305.1 Octomys mimax | reverse complement strand
AAAAAAAAAAAAAAAAAGGTAAATATTCACACCATGCTACTGTGTATATAGTGTTATCACCACAAAACATTAACTTGTCTACCTTGGTGATACTCTTACCATGAAAATTTAACGTGAGTGCTTATTTGGAAATTCCAGGAGAAGCAAATATAACAAATATATCACAGGTCAAAAATGGTTTTTCTAAACAAATGGGTGGCATATAGCTCAGTGGCATAAGTACCTGCCAAGCAATGCAAGGTTCCGAGTTTGATCCTCAGTACCAAGAAATGGTTCTTCTATTGTTATGCATGATAATTTATGTTAGAAAATGACTCACATATATGTTGGAAAGGAAGAAAGATTCAGAAAAAATGAATATGTCAGTCCAATGAACATCCCCTGAGGGAAGTGAAAATTCATGTATTGGTTCACCTGTTCACTCAGCTTTACAGTAGTCTCGTCCCCTAACATTTCAACACACTAAAGTCTTGCTTCTTTCTGCACTAATTGAATTATTAATTTTACTGTTGTAAGTTGTAACTAATTGGCAGAACCTTATGACATTTTTCACTCATTCACATTCTCTTCTGCATTCAATACCTATTGGAAGTATTTTTTTTCAAACTCATCTTTTTATATATTTATTATTCCAGGTTTTTGCTAATATATTATGTATGCCCTGAAGATCCCAGAATAGTTTTTCTGGCCATTAAATTTTCCTTTACTCAGACTACATTTCATGTTCCTGTAATAGTCAACTTTCCCACCATTAGGTCAAAATACATAACATACACAGCATAGTGGTGAAGAGACTTATTTGGCTCATGATTTTAGAAGATTCAGTCTGTAATCATCTGGCTCACAGGCAGCAACATCAAAGTCGAAGAGTGTGATAAAAGAAAGCTTCTAACTTTATGTTGGCAGACAAGGAAAGCACAACTGCAGAGCATCAGAGAGGGAGGGGTATAGCATCAGAGAGGAAGAGCCAGGGACCACATGTAATTTGTAAGGTTATGTCTCCAATGCCAGCACAGATACATTAAGAAATTCTTTATTAATCTCAAGCTAGTCAAGTTTACATTGAAGATGTTCCATAATAGTCTTTCTTTTTCAGCAAAAGCCTGTGTTTTGAATTGCCACTAATATGCCATTATCACTGAGGTGTTTCCTTTCCAGAAAGATCTTTATTCTAATTTGGTACCTTAACACTGACTGCTTCTTATAAATCTATATGCTTCACTCTCATTAATTCTAGTAGTAGATAAAACTACCATTTTCAAAACTTGTCCTTGTTTTTCATAAATCTGCATCTTCATAACCTAAACCTAAAAATTTAAATCCAAATCTGAACAAACTAATTATCAATATACCCATTTTACAATCATGAGATATATATCTCTCATTGATTCACTCCCCCAGCCAATACCACGCCAATCAAAACCAACATTTTTGCTCATTTACTTAGGGCTGGAATGTTGCAAAAATATCTTTATTTATATATTTTTTCCATTTTCAGCTATCACAAAACAAAATTCTACACATCCAGAGAAAGTACTCATTCATCATACATATCTGATTGAATAAATTACCTGCTTAAAACTTTTTCATTCTTAAGATCCAACTTCACAATATAGCTCATAGCACTTATTTCTACAGCACACCCTAAGTGTTGTAGATTAATGGGTACAACATTTTTTCTAGCATCTGATATTTTTACTACTGACACACAATTTTTATGCTCAGAATGTAACGAATTTATAATCTGACAAAACATGTTTTGCAAAGGACCAAAGAAAATGGTTGCATAGTGTACATTTTAAGTAGCATTATCCTTAGAAAAGTTATCATAGGTAAAAAAATTGAACAGTAGGTTAAATCTTAACTTGAAAAGCTATGTTTTCTTCATACATGTAAAAGAACTTTTTTCTAAATAAAGGAGAATGCATAAATATCCTATGCAATTGCTTCTTGTTTATTCTAGCAATTCTTCATCTGTTCTCCCAAAGAAAACTTCAGAAGGTAAAGAAGTCCAAATAAAGATATAAAAATAAATCTGAATATATTCTAAAATATAAAAAAGGAGAAACCACTCACAATGTTGGTGTTTTCAAAATTTTTGTGTGCCTAATTTTGCAAATTGCCTAGTGACAATTCAGAAAAGCAAGTATTTTTATGAATAAATGCTGGCAGCACTCAATTAGACCTATTTTTTCCTTCTCAACATCTTATAATACCTGTAGATATTGCTTACACTTTGCAAGTGCAATTGAGTTGGTAGTTTACAGATCTATTTGCTCATAGCTAATGTAAATTCCTTCATAAAGGTACACTACATACTGTTTTTCTTCGAAGTTCTTCAGACATTTCCCAGAACATGAAAATATGTAGTAAATGTTTGTACAATAAATGTGGGGACAGATTTTTCTAATATTTGTAACTAGTAAAAGGATTGCTCATTGTCTTTTTTATCCTTTTCCTCCATTAAATAATAGATTTGTTGGTAGTTATAGAGTTTAATTAATTAACTTTTGCTTAGTCAATTGTTTAATTAGTCTAATCAATTAACTTTTGTTGCAAACAAGTTTAAAATGTTGAAACATTGCAAGGCATCAGAAAGAAGAGTTTGAAAATACTAGACATTTTAATATTATTTCATGTATAAGTTTCATTTCCTTTGAGGCCTTTATAAAAGAAATATAAACCCTAGATACAAAGATTGAGAGTGTAATACTGGATAGAGTAAACAATTAAAAAGGATGCTCTTTGTATCAGGCAGTATGTTAACCCACCCTCATAAAAGACAGTTTATTTCACTAATGGCTACAATAGATTCCGTAATTTTCTAAATATCATTAAAAACTATCAGAAATCCTTATGTACTTCTACGTTTTAGGGCATGAAAATAGCAGTTGAACATACATCTATTTTTATATCTAGTAGTTCAGAAAGGTGGCAATATTTAGGGACACAAAGTCATGTTTTCTTATCTCTTTTTACTGGTATATGATTCATTTGATATGCTCACAAACTAAATCTGATTTTCAGTGGTTGGTTACATTGATCTTATTTTCCTCTTTTCTAATTTGAGCTACGTGTCTGGTGTTAAATGTGAACATTCACCTGGAGCACCTGAAAATGACCACAATTGATGTTTGAACTCCCTTCAGTAATAACAGTACACATTGAGGGGTTTGTTTTAACCTTAAAGGAAGACAGTAATGTATGAGGTACATTCCAAATCATCCACATTTAATTCTTACCAGTAAAAGAAAGTATTGGGGTTTTTTGGGGGGTATTAGCAATTGAACTCACAACCTCATGCATTCCTGACAAGCATGTCACTGAGCGCTATACTTAGTTACTTAAGTATTCTTAAATCTCACAATCTTCTATCATTTAAATTTTTGGCACGTGGAAGAATTTTTTTTCTGCAGGCAGGCACATATTCTACTGAACTTTCCCCTACCCTGGAAGAATTTTTGACTTTAACTGCTAGCATAGAGAATAGAATGGCACATTATATACTGAGCTAATCAAGTTTTTGGAATTATTACTGTCTCCCAAGTTAAGAAGCTAGACAGAGAAACTATGAAGCCCTTATGATTTGTCATTACTACGCAGTTTGAGCAGCACCTTTCAGAAACACTCCCATGTCAGGTGATGAAGCATGAAGAAGGAAAGAAAAAATAAAGAAAAGCAGAGGTAATCATGCAGCATGATAAACATTTTTGTCTTGGTGATATTTCTTATCCCATTCAATTCAGTCCAATGATCGTTTCTTTCATGCTTGCTCAGCCCTCTCTGCCTCATAAAAGACAGTTTTCTCCTTTTTATAATAAATATATATACTATATCTAACCTCTCTATATGTGCTTCCTGGTTTGTAAACATACAAAAAACAACAGGGAGTAAATGGAATACAAAAGGTACATTTATTCCTAGAACAGAAAAATGCAGAGGAAAAATGTAACAAAAGACTTTCAGAATAATCTGGTCTTGAATTCTCAGTGTTCCTAATGGTGTAGCCTCCCAAGTACTAGGAATACAGGCATGGACACCAAGCCCAGCCTTTTCACTGGTCTAAATAACCCATAAAATAAGTAAAGGACTAATCCCAGAGTAGTCTCCTACTACAAATAAAATATCTTATTTTTAATACTATTAACCTCTTAGTGTACCCTGCAGTGACATTTGTTTATCCTTCCAACTGCAAGTGAACAATTTTGAGTATTTCTGCTTATAGCAGTACAATTTTAAAGAGCTTCTTTTGCTTAAAACTATAGAATAGCACAAAATTCTTCAAACACTATTTTTCTAACTTTCTTAAATATGACAAATAATCTAGGGATAGAAATTTTCCCTTTTTTGGTGGTGCTTACCTGTAATTCCAGTACTTGGGAGGCTGTAAACAGGCGGATCGCTATGAGTTTGATCTACTCATGAGACCCTGAAAATCAAGTAGACCCTTTCCTAAAATACAGAAAAAAAGAAAGAAAAGGCAATGTTCCAGTTTTTTATGGATATCTGTACAAAATCACCATGGTATACTTCAAGATGAAAGGGCCTTACTGTTAAAGAACCACATTGCTGTGTACTACTCAGAGTATCTCACCTCTGTTGTTTGGTTTACAACAATTATTATCCATAGTGAAGAAGACAAATCTATATTGGTGAAAACTGAGTCTACACAGGCAAATCTCATTGCTATTGGTTTACCTATATTTAGCTAACTTTATGAGAAAAATATATCCCTTGCTTATTTCTTATAATAAGATTAAGTTATTGCAGTATTTCCTATATGAATATATTGATATTCCCTAATGACATTAATCTAGGAATTTTCCTTATGCCAAGTGACTATGGAATTCTGCGAGGACTCCTGTCATTTTGTTGACTCTGATTCATTTTTGTTGTTGTTATTGATTCTGATTTCAGCAAAGTTATCTTTTTAAATTTTGCTTGATATTCCTTCCTCCACTAACGTTCTACGTCTTGATATTGTCCCTTGCTGTGTTTTTCATTTTTTATAGCAAAATCATTTTTATCATTATCTTAGCACTGGCAAAAAAATTCTCAAATTATGGTGATTTTCTAATATTTTACTCCATTTTTGTCCTGCTGTTTTCTAATTTAAAAGTAGTAAGTTCCCATATTTGAGTTTTATGTCTAGACATCAATTTCTCATTGGAATTAGTAAATAATTTTGTTTAATTTAAATAACTGGTTCCTGACTATACAATTAAGAGTTCCTCTAAAAACATGCATTTATGAATACTATAAAATAAACATAAAGTTATAACTACATTATCAGTATACAGTGTGCTGCTTCAAATAGAATATGGCCCAAATATTGACTTAGATTTATTATATTATCCTTTATATCATTAAACAATTATTTTAATGAAATCAAATTTTAAATTACCAAATCACAAAGCATGTTAATTGTTTGATCTGACAAATGGATTGTCTAAAGTGTGAGTAGCAATATTTTTAATGTAAAATTACACATAATATTATTGTAATGATTATGAAGTAAAACAAATTGGAGTGCAATTATTTCTTTAATGTTTAGTTTATTAAAGGATAGAGAATAAACACTATTTAAAAATTTCTTATATTCATAAACTCATGAATTTTATTCTATTTTTATTTTTATTCTGTTTTCAGGACTGGGGATTGAACTCAGACCCTTGCGCTTGCCAGGGAAGCACTTATTCTACTGAGCCATCTCCCTGACCCCAAACTCATGCATTTTAATGAGTATTTAATTGATTTTCATGAACGTTTATATTACAGATTACCTTCAAACATGAAACTAGGACATCTAGTTTTATGTCATAACTTTTGGTAACTCAATCAGAAAAATACCCTAGAAGATAAATAGAATGTTTTTTGCTCAATTTTGTAAATTATTTATGAAACTATGACAATGCTATTAGAATGATATTTTCTATTCTTATGTATTTATTTGTTTAATTTATGTATTCTGTGCAAGGTCTGACTATGCAGCTTGAATTCCTAGTGAACTTCCTGTTCTCAGCCTCCCCAGTGCTAAGATTACAGGCATGTGCCACCACACCCAGACTATGGCACAATATTTTTATTCTATAAAAATATTCCTGCCTGTTTTACATAAGCTTAATTTTCTGAATGAAAATATCATTGCAGAAAGTTTATTTTTAAAATATCATTAATCAAAATATGATTGTGCACAGTAAGTAATGGGACAAGGAATTATATAGCAAAAAGGAAAGCCCCCTTACATTCTCATAGTAGTGAAGAAATCTTAATAAGAGTTTATTTTTTGCTAGGAAGCAGATGGAATTCCAGTTATTCCACTCTTTTTTCAAACTTATTATTAGTGACAATTACATATTACTTTTTATCCATCTGAAAAAAGTTCCACATCACTGGCCATTGAACAAATGCAAATTAGAACAACATTGATATACCATCTCATCCCAGAAAGAAATGGCTATCATAAAGAAATCAACTAATAATAAATTCCTGGAGAGGCTGCAGAGAAAAAGGAATCATTCTCCACTGCTGATGGGAATGTAGACAGGTACAACCACTATGGAAATCAGTGTTGAGACTCATAAAAAAACTAAGACTGGTAATCCTATTAAATCCAGCTATTCCCTTTCTTCATATTTTCTCAGAAAAACTGAAAACATTGTACCATAATGATATATGTGCACCCATGTTTATAGTAAGACAATTTGTCCTAGCCAAATCTTGGAAGCAACCAAGATTCCCATCACCCATGGAGTGAAGCAAAAAGATGTGGTGTTATTATACAATGTAGCATTGCTCAACTATAAAGAAAGACAAATTTGAAGCCTTTATAGGTAAGTGGATGCAACCAGAGGCTACCCTCCACAGTGAAATAAGTCAGAACCACATGTGTAAATACTATATTGTCCCCCGAGTTTAAAAGCCCCCCAACAAACTGAAAGGTATGACAGATATAGTAAAACAAAGAAATGGAACATAAGGATTAAACACGAAGATGAGAGAATGGAGAAAAGATAGGAAGAAAAGTAGGGGGAAAACAGGCAAGTATGTATGTGGCATGGTTGAGATGATTGTACTAAAACTTTGCATCAGTTTTTTAAAAATAGAAGTTAATGTGTAGCATTTTCACCTTGACTAACTCTGTATGCAAATATCTGTTATCTAAGCAACTACATCAAGAACAGCAATGTTTAATACAAAAATCGTGCCTGAATATATGTCAACTTGGTCTTCTAAATGTGTACCACTTCTAATGTCATATCAATTATTACTATACTGTCTTTAAAATAAATTTTATTTTATTTTATTTTTTATTTTTTGTATTTTAGGCAAGTTTCTACAGCACGTTCAGAGTCTCACTACTAGATCAGACTTGTAATGATCTGCCTGTTTACAGCCTCCAAAGTGCTGGGATTATAAGCACGTGCCACCAAGCACAGCCTCAATTGCCATCTCAGCATGCCCCTGGGGCGGGGCCAGCACTGAAGGCCTGGGGATCGCATCCTTGGCCCCTTTGCCTGCTTTCAGGCACTTTAATCCACTGACCTATTTGGAAAGCCCTTAAAATACATTTTTTTAAAAAGGCAAAAATAAAAAAAGAGACAAATACAAAAATTTAGGGTTCCTTGAAAGCAAGTGGCAATGTACAATCATATGTCCAATCTTACATAAATATATCCGTTAATCTGAGCAACAGTTTTGATGATAAAATAAGTAACATATCAACCACTGTTAGTCAGCTATTCTTGTTTGGAAATATGTAACATATGTATTGTTATATGTTACCATGCATCCGTCTTTATTTCTGAATTTTCTTCTTGCTTTTGTTTTTGTTTTAAATATTAAATTAAATTAAAAATGAAACATAAAAGGAACAAGTAGTAAATTAAAAATATGACATGCATATAAATTAAACCTCATGATGGATAATAAAATACGAAAACAAATGTTTAGTTCGTATCTATGGGGTGCTCATAGCCTAAAAGTAGAGGAAGCTACATGGGCAAGAAAACCAAAATCAATCAATGAATGGATAAAAATAATGAGGTTTTTGTTACAATGGAGCACTATTCAGTGAGAAGGAAGGATAAACTTCAAACATTTATAGCTAAATGGATGGACCTTGAGACCATATTCTTATGTGAAACAAATAGCATATATGTGAAAATATCATGTTGTCTCTCTGGAATGAGAAACTAAATGTATAAGATCCAAAATGTATAATATATGTTGTGAAATAAGAAATTGTTTTAAAGGAGACAGGTACTATGATGAGCAGGGGAGAAGGCAAAGAAGAGAAAAGGAAAAATGAAGAAGGATAAAGTGAAAACCAAAGTTTTTAAATAAGTAGGGAAAGAGGGGAGGGGAATGGGAAAAAATGGAACCAAGATATGTCACGTACAGGTAAAAATTTCCTATGATGAATGTGACCATTATGTGTATCTAAATTGTAACAACATAATAAAATAAAACTCAATAAAATATAAAGTAAAATAACATAATAGAGAAGTAAAAAAATATAACACTGTGGATAGTTTCTCTGACAAATACTATGGCTGTCTATTAATAGTTATTTCTATTTCTTCTCTGTGAATAACCTATGAATCTAATAAAATTTGACATTGACATGTTTCCCAAAAAGGTAAGACCTACATCTATGAGCTAAAAATAGCAGGTGCCCCAGTTATGTCCACAAAATACTAGAGAACATGTAATAGAGATATTTAAGGACAAAAGTTCCCTAACATAATGTGTGGTCAGAAGAATGATTCTCCCTCTCTTCTCATCCCCTTTTTATTTTACATTTTGTCTTTTTTCTTTTTTCTCTCACTTTTTCCCTTTCACATACTATATCTCTCATTCTCAGTCTCTCTGTTGCTGATATATCTCTGCTTCATAATTATAAATAATATCATGAAATATATTGTGATAGTGATTTCCAAAATTATGCAGGAAACTATGATTTAAGCATATTATGAATCTATTAGAAAATAAGGATGGGAGATAAAAAGCAGACATAACTTCCCTCATGATTTTAAGCTTCTACTCCCATGCTTTTATCTATGTAATGAAAGAGTCCTATTTGTTTAATAAAAAATTGCTGTTATTACAAAGTCAACTTCCCTGCTGTAGCATCATATGTGAGGAGGCATGTAAACATGATTTTGAAATATGAAAAGATTTTCAGAAAGATATAAGATAAGAAATTTTACTCAAAATAGAACATGTACATATTTTAATAGTAATAGTGTAGAAAATTGTGAAAATTTCTATGTTCAGTGATTGGGGAGAAGAACAAAATGAGAGGTAGAGGCAAGTTTGCCTGTGTTAAACTCAAGAAATCATATTGTCCTAGAGACAATTGGGAAAAAAGTTGTGGTATGATTGTTTTTCTCATATTAGTGACTGTTATTAAAGCACTGAAAATATAATAAAGAGGAATAAATTTATATTAGAGAGGCTGGCCAGATAGCTCAGTGAATTAGAGCACCTGCTTAGGCAAATACAGGAACCGGGTTCAATCCCCAGTGCGACGTGCCTGGGCCCGCTCCAAGAGGCATGCAATTGAGACTGGGCATGGTGCAACCCGGCTGTAATCACAGAGCTTGGGAGGCTGAAAACAGGAGGATCACTGTGAGTACTATCTGTTTAGTGAGACCCTGTAGACCCTATATTAAATACATTTTAAAAACTGATATTAGATAGAATTAGTTGCTAAATATTCCTAAGTAGGTCATAGAGACCTAAGCTTTCTCTCCTAAACTACAGTGGTTATGGTGATGCAACTCCTATGAATGTCCTAGGAGACGAAATTATTCATACTCATGGTTTCCTAGAGTGTTGGTAACTGAACAGATTTTTCTTATCATACTCTTCCCTCATTTAAAGAAAAAACTTCACTCGAGGTTCAGTTGCCTTCCCAAGAGATGACTCACATCCACTGGTACATAAAAACAGGGATACAATGACAAGACTTTTGCCTTCAGCTTGGGATATGATGAGAGGTAGTGTCAGCTTGAGAACTGTGTTTAGGACCAATCAAAAGTTCTGTTGAATGGGCACCAGAGTTCAGGAAATTTTATTTCTTTGACTTTAAGCTCACTTCTCTAACTCCATACAGACATACTCTTGAGAATACTACATGCAAATATGGATCCCAGATTCTGGTTCCCATTGCACAACACTGAGATAGTTGGTGATGAGTAGTGTAAGGAAAAAGATTCAAAAGTAGGATTTGGCAGTGGATGACCTGTTGGTCTGGTGGAAATGAGGAAATTTAATGAGTGACTCATGGGATACTGACAGCTGCTACCATGCTCTAGCAGTGCAGCTGTTAAAATTTCACCAGTGGGGAAAATCAAGTTAGATATGGTAGAAGAAACTTCTTTGGAAGGTGTAAGAAATCAGAAGGATATTCCACAAGTAAGCATTGCATAATTGTCATCAAATTGATTTTCTACTCACCAACACATTGGTAAAAATCAATAAAATGAAAAAAATTAATTCAACTTATTTTGAGAGGTAAGAGCTGAATTCTTATTTGGCAGCATATAAGCGTAATTTCACTATTGTATCTAGAGAACAGGGAAAACTGTGAATAAGACTTTCATTCATTCATTCTTTCTTTTTTTCTTTTTCTGTGATGTACAATAAGTTTTATTGTGCTTGAATAATTCACAATAAATGAAATGATGCACATGTTTAGGTTGCACAATATTGTTTTAAATTTTCACAAACATTCATATCACATGTTTTGCTCTTTTATAAGTTTCCTATGTACATACAGTATGATTACATTTTTTGTCATTTAAATCTTGTTAATTTAGGGTGGGGAGATGGTTCAGTAGAATAAGTGCTTCCCTGGCAAGAGCAAAGGCCTGAGTTCAATCCCTGATTCTGAAAAATAGTTTAAAAGTAAATAAATCTTCTTAATTGAGATAAGATTTTACCAATGAATGTTGCCAAGTAAGCAAAAAATTAGCAAAGAAGTAGCAGAACTGAACCAGAGCTTGGAACAAATGGACTTAATGGACATATACAGAGTGCTCCATTCCACCGAACCACAGCTGCATACACATTTTCTTTTCAGCTGCTAATGGGTTATTTTCTAAAAGAGACCACATACTGGTCCATAGGTCATGCTTAAGTATATGTAAGAAAACAGA